>JAOYMZ010025940.1:0-17473 GCA_025802335.1 Pinguicula primuliflora | reverse complement strand
TGCATTTGAGCTCATTCATCTTGATGCATGGTTCTTTCTTTCTTTCTCTTATGCTCGAGGACGAGCATTGTCTAAGTATGGGGGGTTAGAGGTATTAGAGGGAGCCTTTTCAAGTTCTTCTTAGTTTATGCTTCCCTATCAGCCACTAACATGGCCCTTTCCAGCTTACTTTCTGCTTCTCTATGGAAGAAATTAGTTCTTTTCCTTCAAACCACTAATCCTAGTGCATGAACCTTCGTGTTGATCTCAAGCCAAGCCTCAACTCCATCACTCTCGTAAGGGTTAGTGTTTAAGAAAGGACTTCTCTCATTGATGGAGTTGGAAAGAGCAGATAGCTTAACACTTTTGGCTTACATGTTATGTGGGCATACTTCACTGCCCAACTTGGGTATCATATAACAAAAATCAACCACTCCTAGTTCCTTACTTCTTTTCTTCTTGCAAACTGTCCCTCAAATGAGAGCTCACCCTTTGGGACGATACTAGGTTTATTGAAATCAAATACTCAAATCAAACTAGAAGTTGCATCTCACCCTGCCCTCAAGAATAGTATGAATACTCAGCTTCAGACCCTCACTAAGTTCATGCACTCCACCACTCTTTCAATTCAAGAACTCAATTCCATCGTCCAAATAGGCACAAGCAGCATTATAAGCCACCATCAGAACAAGCGTGAATAAGTAACACTTCACGTCAAAGAGATAATTGAATCCAAGGGATGCAAAGGATAAAAAGTTCAAAAAAAATTAAGAGACCAAAAGGGAGCAGAATTTAACAAGATCGGCATCATTTTATCTCTAAATAAGAGTTCTAACAAGGTATGCTGCAGACTTGGAGTATACTATAACCCCACCCCACACTTAAACCTTCACTTGTCCTAAAGTGAATAAAACACAGATATAGTAGAGGAAAAGGAACAACACAACCTGTGGGCAAGCATGCATAGATTGTTCTGAACTCTACTGCTCTTTGGTGCTCAACTTTAGCTCTCTTAGGATGTCCACCCCACACTTGCTCTCAGCTTGCACCTGTTAGACACAACTACACAAAACTATCAATAACTTCAAAATAATTACAAACTAATATCTGACTTGGGTTACCTCGCAAGAAGCTCTATGTTTATAGTCTCTAGATAGAATTCTTTTCAGATTTTGTTGCTTAGATACATGACATGTCTCTGTTTATCAAGATCAGAAGGGTTATGGTAAATCTTCAAATGACGACTATTCATTTTTTTTTGATAGATCCATCGAGTCCTTCTCGCTCGAGCCACTCAAGCAAGGACTATGGATCGATTAGGAACACACAAAAGGTTCATGCATATGATTCCATATCAATATAGCATAATGTAATATTTTTTTTGGCAAAATTTTAAATGTTCATTAAATGATTCAGTTTACACCCACGCGGTCCTCCTGACCTTCCATCGAAAAGATTTAGGGTGGTATATTCCCACCTCCTAAAAACCTCCCGTCGGCAAACCCCTGGCAGAAAAATCCTAGGAGAGGAAAGAGTATGGCGACATACACCACCCTATGATACAGACAACATGCAGAGTACGAGGATAGTGTTTAGGCAATGTTTTTCCAGCGTCATTGTTCCTTGCGTCATCTGGTGTAAGATGCTACCGAATCCTGTTGGATGAGGGGACCTATGTCCACTGGTGGCTGATCAAGGACCACCAAGTCCGTGTGCAGCTCCTGGCTCCCTTGTTTGGCCAAAGCATTAGCAACTTGGTTGAGTTCACGGTAGTAGTGTTGGACTGTGCATTGTGTGAACCGCGCTTTGAGCTCAAGTATTTGTTTTATGGTTTGCCGGATATTCTAGGGGGCAGAGGATACCTGCAAAATACCATTAGACAGTATCAATGAGTCAGTGTTAACTTACAGCTGAAGGATACCACACTGCAGAGCTAGTTGAAGTCCAGTGAGCAGAGCAGCAGCTTCACATTCAGTCGAAGAGATAGTGTCAATTTTGGCATGGAATAGCAGTAAGCAGGTGCCATGGGAGCTTCTGAATATTCCTTCAATCCCAGCTGATGTACTGGAAACACTCCCATCCACATTCAGTTTTGTAGCAGGCGCGTTCGGTGGTTTCCAGGACACGGTGCTTATCACAGTTTTGGGCAGGGTGGTGCTTGGCAATGCAATGTTCAGCAAGGTCAATTTCTGCTGCCCCCGAGTATTCACCAGGCTGTGGAAATTGCCAGCTCTAATCATATCCCTGAGCAGATGTAGGACAGATTGTATGACTATTTCAGCATTCAAGGAGCTTGATCCGAACCTGATGCCACATCTCATTTTCCATACTTCCCAAACAATGAGCAGGGGGATGATTTTCTGTAAGAAGATGGTGGTTCGGTCACCTGTCCCAGCCAGCCAGGCCTCTAATCTGTGTGCCAAACTATCAAAAGCATATGTTATACACATGGCTGCATCGAAAAAGGTCCAAACTTGCCTAGCAAGCTCTCCCAAAGACAACAAATGATCAGTAGTCTCTACATGTCCCGAAGACCAGCAGCATGTGCATTTGGATGCCAAGGAAAGGCCTCTTGCGCAGACGTTTGTGTCCACAGGGACAATGTGATGTAAGACTTTCCACATAAAGATACTAACTTTGGGTGAGATACATGGATCCCAGATCCATGGATAGAACAATTGTAACCAATAAAGCAAGCATATCGCCATAGTCAATGAATAGGAATTAAAGAACATATTACTGCATGTAAAATTAATGTTCTTACCTCATGACATTTAGTCCTATTCCTTTACCAGAGTTGAGAGTATTTTTCATTAACAATACTTTAGTAGACCATGCTGCATGCCAATGTACATTCTCTTTTTATTGTGCTTACTATTCTTTGCCACTCCGACATATGCTTGAGAATCACAATAAGAAGAAACTATGGTAGCCTTCTTCCCCCACATCGGTAGGTCGACCAACAAGTCTCTCAAACACTTTACGTCTTGTCCAGCTAACATAAGTTCTAATCTCATATTGGAACGATCAATGCATATTTGCTTCACAAACTTCCACAAAGAGTAAATAGTAGAGCTCACACCATCATCAACAATAACCCGATTAGCATTATAACTTCCTTCAAATACATTACGAAAAGGATCATAATATAAATGTTAATCAATAGTACATCTCAAGTACCTGAGTAAATGATGAAGAGCATTCCAGTGTCACTGCAGATTATGAGTGTACAAACTCAACCACAATCACGACGATCCATATTACTACGGTACACTGGGACCTATCATTTCCCCACACGCTGTCGAAGGTGGTGTAATTGATCAAAGACAGAACATTTCTCACATCAGGCAGGATCTTCTATGCCATTTCATACATCCTTTGAAATTAGTTTTCCTCACAAATTCCAAGCTTCAATATGTGAGCATGAACTGACATGCCCAATCAATAATGATTTCCAAGAAACCAGGTATCTGAAAAACAATTTTTTCAAACACCTTTTATGATAGTTTGGTAGTATCTGATAAGTTTATTATAGAGCGATGGCGATGGAGGAGGAGCAGCCGACGCACGTAAATGCAATAGCAGTCGACGACCGTACATTGCAACAAGGCCCAATCCAAACCACTCAACTTGAAGTAGGACAACCATCTGGTGCGAAAGACGTTGAGAATGAGGAGCCATGGACTGTGGTCACAAGGAGAAGAAACGTCAAGGAGAGGATCGGTCCTGCAAAAAGATACCAAACTTGGTTAGAGCTAAATCGACAGGAGGATCCCACATCAACCGCATTAAGGGGATGAGACACAACCTTACACCACTCTATTTCACAAATTTTCCTCCTAGCTGGGGCGCAGGGAGGATGGCCGGTATATTCAAATAGCATGGTAATGTTTTTGATGTTTTCATCCCAAACCGTTTGGGCCTTAACGGTAAAAGATTTGGTTTTGCTCGCTATGAGCGAAACATTGATTCTGCCTCATTAATGGAGCAACTAAACAGAAGGATATTAGCGGGCTACAAATTGCAAGTGAATTTGTCTAGATTTCACTCCAATAAGAAGGTTCAGCAAAAGGCGCCTGCCATTATTCAAAAAACCCCTCTGATGATAAAGAGGCTGACTGTACAACCCTGCTTCTGCACAGCGGTCTCTTATGCTGATATAGTGAATAACTCAAGATCCCCAATCCCTAATGGGCCTACGGAGGATAGGAAAGAACTCATCACAAATGCTGCTGATAGAGCCTGGCTGGAAGAGGCAATAATTGCGAATCTAAAAGATGGAGATACTATGGAAATAGAACACAAAATGAAACTGTGCGGTTTCTCTGATTTCTCTTTGGATCTATTCGCCTGTGATAAAGCTTTGATATGTGGCCTTAGCAAAGATCTAGAAGCTACACTTTTGGAACTGGCCATCCAGAGTCAAAACTTGTTGTTTTCTCAAGCTAGGAAATGGGAACTAGATGCGGAAATTAAAATGAGAAAAGTACGGATTAGAATCAAAGGTGTCCTGTTTGTGTGCTGGAATGAGCGGAGCCTCAAATAGATTAGAACTCACTTTGGTTCTGTGTTAAAAATAGATGAAAACACACTATAACACAGAAATCTCCTATGGTGTCGGATGTTAATCCTCACAGCATCAAGAAGATATATTGAGGGGATCAAAACTATCTTGGTTGATTCCAGATCCTATGAAATCGAATATATGGAAGAACGCATGGGAGAAAACATCTCAGCAACACCTACCCACCTACATTCTGTAGCTCCGACGCAATTGCCGGAAACATCGAGATCGAAAACCAGTAGGAAGGTGAAGGGTCTGCATTAATTAGACTCTTTCAAACTCCAACCAATTCGCGGAGTATCGAGAAAAGCCCACTAGTTGATTTGAAATACCCACTAAGAAATTTTACTTCCCCAAGGAGCGACATTCAAAGCAATAACTATTCTACAGCTACGATTCCGACAGACTCTATGAATTCAAAAAATTTGATGTCTAAATTGGGTCGTAGCCATGGTCGAAGACCTATAGCCCATATGTCTTTTTATGTGGCCTTGGATATTTCTCTAAATTACAGCGAATTGCTGAGCTGCGCAATTTCAGGAAAAAGCGTCATGGAATACGCAGGGAGGATAAAACGAGACAGACAGTAAACATGGAAATTATCTCTGAACCCCCTGTTGCTTCAGAAAAAATTCTAGATACCCCTGATGCAACTCTAAATGAAGTACGATCAACAATGCAACTAGCAGCTATGTTTGGCATTGAAACTAAGGATGAGCATTTGAAAAAACTTATAGCTCTGGAGAACAGAGAAAAGTTAATCAATGAGTGATCAAATCTATCACTCAACTGAAGGAGTTATCTATGTTTTAATGCATATATTGAATCAGAACATCCGAGGCCTAGGTGGTGGCCATAAAAAAAGAGAAATCCGTGAGGCAATCCGTAAGTTTGACATACAATTCGTCTACTTACAAGAGATGAAACAAACTTTAATTCAAAGGAAGTCCTGTGAAAGAATCTGGGGATAGGTTGATTTTGAATTTGAGTTCCAACCTGATAGGGGACTGTCTGGTGGTCTTTTATGCACTTAGAGGTCAGATAGCTTCTCTATTTCGAGTTCCTAGAGATCTATAAATCTATTGGAAATTTCTGGTGATTGTTATCTACTGAGGGTCCTACACTTTTGAGAATTCTATTTGTCTACTCTCCCTACACTATTGAGGGTAAAGGGCAATTGTGGCAAAATATTCTTGAGAGATTGCATTTAAATGCTGAGGCAACTTGGATTTTATGTGGTGACTTTAATGTAGTAAGAAGTATTGATGAAAGGTAAGGTTTATCTCAGCCTTTGATGAGTGAGATCTATGAATTCAATCAATTCATCCTTGATACTGGTTTAGTGGATCTGCCACTACATTCGTGAAGTTATACATATTATCATCCAGCAGGGCAGAATGCAAGCAGAATTGATCGTTTCCTAGTTTCTGATCAGTGGATGAACTTCTGCCCTCAGATTACTCAGATGGCTATTGACAGAAAATCCTCTATCATTGCCCTCTAATATTGATTAACGATATGCAAAACTGGGGGCCAAAACCTTTTAAAGTCTTAGATGCATGGTTCCAGCATAAGGATTTTGAGGCTTATGTAAAAGAGGCTTTGTCTCAAACAGCTGCTACTAGTACTAATGGCTTAATCCTATTACAGAGATTCAAGCAAGTAAAGGAAAAGCGCAGGGTTCGGAATAAAGAGGTCTTCGGGAACCTATCACAATAACTAAGGTAGTTGAAAGTGAAATATCAAACCTGGACCTAAAATTGGATTCGGCCCCCTTAAGCGAGGTTGACAGTGCAAAAAGAAAGGTTGCTAGAAGTGCACTCAAGAGGCTGAACTATATGATGAACTCTCTCTTATTTCAGAAATCCAGAAATAAGTGGATTAAAGAGGGTGATGGTAATTCGAAATTCTTCCATGCTTGCATTAAGAATAATCGATCCCACAATTCCATTAAAGGGGTCCACATTGAAGGACAGTGGACTACTGAGGTAAATGCTGTCAAAAAATGCATACATGACAACTTTAAGCAGCACTACCTTGAAGAACCTCTACCTAGACCAAAACTATCTTGGAACCTTACTGACAAGGTCTCTACTTCTGAAAATGAGGCTCTCATAGCTTAGTTTTCAGAACAAGAAGTTTTTGATGCTATGGAACTATGTGGAAGCAGAAAAAGTCCAGGCCCAGATGGTTTTAACTATAGATTTAACATTTCTGGTCCCGATTCAAATTTGACATTCTGGGCTTTTTCAGTGATTTTTGGTGTGCAGAGAGGCATACTAAGGGGTTGAATTCCACTATGATTTCTCTGTCCCCTAAATGTCATACTCCAGGTTCAATATTTGACTTCAGACCGATATCAATGGTGGACTCTATGTACACACTCTTATCGAAAGTGCTATCATTGAGATTACGCAGAATCCTGCCAAGAATAATATCCCATCAGCAAACATGATTTATTCAGGGCAGATCTATTATGGAAAGTGTCCTACTGATTAACAAAGTTTTGCATGAAGCTAGAGTTTAAAAAAAAGAGTTGCTCTATTCTGAAAGTCGACTTCCAGAAAGCCTTTGATAGTGTAAGCTGGAGCTATGTTTGGCAAATTATGGAATCCAAAGGTTTTTGTTAAAAATGGATGGCTTGGATGAAAGAATGTGTTGAACCAGCCTATTTATCTATTATGGTCGATGGAAGTTCTTGTGGTGAGTTTAAAATGTGTAGAGGTTTGAGACAACAGGATGCCATGTCTCCTCTACTCTATGCATTAGTTGCAGAAGGCCTTCATGAGATGATCTCTAGAGCTGCGAACCTTGGAATTCCGGAAGGATACAAAGCTGGAAGGGATGAGATTCAAATTACCCATCAAATGTTTGCAGATGATACTATAATCTTTGGAAATGAATCTGTAATGGACATGCTGACCATTGAAAGGATCCTCAGAGTATTTGAATTAACCTCTGGTCTCATGGTTAATTTTCATAAGAGTAGCTTGATGACTCTAAACATTGCAAATGATATTATAGCTCAACAAACAGAAATCCTGCACTGTAACTGTGGTTCAATCCCATTCAAATATCTAGGGGTTCAAGTGGGAATTAACCCTAGACTGATCAGATCTTGGAACCCTGTCTTGGAGGCTCTGAAAAATAGATTGAATGGCTGGGATAAAAGGTACATATCGCTGGGAGGACGCATTACATTGATTAAATCTGTCCTTACCTATATTCCTCTATACTACTTATCAATCTATACAGCTCCTATCTCGGTTCTTAAAAGGATGGACAACATAATGAGCAAATTTCTATGGGGTAAGCAATCAAGTGGATCTCGAAAAATATCCCGGATCAATGAAAATCCCTATGTTATCCTATTCGTAGAGGGGGCCTCGATTTTAAATCATTGAAGCAATTGAACCTATCCGTACTGGGTAAGCGGGGCTACAGAATCTTCAAGGAACCTAACAGTCTATGGGTGAAGGTGTTAATATCCCTATATGACCCTATCAATATTGCTACTACTCCAAGAAGGAGGTCTCATTCTGTTTGGTGGTAGGACATATCCATGCATATACTAAATACAGATTGGTTCAGATCTAGATTGCAAAGACGAATTGGCGATGGAGATATGACCCTATTTTGTGGCGAAGCATGGTTAATGAGTAGACCTCTATCTACTTAATACCCAGAGTTATACCTGAATGCTACAGATAAAACTATCACAATATGTGGAAAGGGATTCTATGATCTTACTTGGCGAACTTGGAGATGGAATTGGTCCTAGTCTCACCCTTGCACTGATATGGAACTTAATCAATTGAGCCTCCTATTATCTAGTCTGCATAATGCCTCGAACTTTCAGCGAATGATGATATCTGGCAATGGAATGCCTCTCATTATGTTTCAGCTGAAATATATGCATCTATAATGTCAAAAGAATGGATAGCAGGTGAGACAAATGAAAGTCTGGGAAAAATTTGGAATAGATACGTACCCTCGAAGATCAGCGCTTTCTGTTAAAGAGCATGAATCTGTCCCTCATCTCCTTTTACAATGCCCAATTGCCCAAATATTTTGGGAGATTTGCCTCCACTGGCTTCAAATTCAGTTGATGCTGCCCTCAAATCCCACGGATCTCATCTTGCCCCAGACAGTGACGAATTCATCCCCTCAATTGTGTAAAATTTGGCTGGCAGTATGGCAACTCCTCTTCTGGTCTTTGTGGAGAATGAGAACCTCCGCTATCTTTCATTAAGAATCGCCAGCTATTCAGTCTTCTCTGGGTGAATTGCAAACCCTTCTTTGGCTGTTATTGTGAGTTCACGGCCAATTGGACCTAAAGTACTAGCTGGGAGAATGAATAAGAAGTCCCATGTGTTGTATAAAGTGTTGAGATATTGGGCTAATAAATTAGGGCCCAAGGACTTGTAAATATGTACATAAAATACAATCAATAAAATTATCTTACCTACAAAAAAAATCGAACACCTTCTGTGCCCCTGGTTGGCAAGCAGCGAAAACCTGGAGATCCATGTGCTTGTAATCATGGTAGTAACAATGAGTTTCCTCATCAACTAGTAATTTGCCAAAACCAAAGATAGAGACATGAGGCTTAAGGATCACATCACACAAAACCATTTCAGTACTGCTATTGCATTTTGATAAGACCTGTGCCATGTTCCACTTTCACTCTATGCCTTTTTTTTGTTACAATGGAGGCTAGAGCCTGGAAACAGAAAAACAAGAAGATCAAGGGTGATTAAATTGCTGAAGAGAGCAAATTCATCGACTTGCGGTGGAGAATGTTGAACGCTTGTAGACTGAGACTGAGATGATGAACTGTTTGAACTCTCTGTGTTAATGATGACTTGGGCAGAGAGTTCCTGATCCTGTGGAACGTCAACTGATGGATTAGCAATCGTTGCACAAATCGCCAGGGGTGGGTGCCTTCGTGATTGTCGTGGATCGAGAACTATATACAACTTCAATGAGAAGTGCGGGCCATGGATTGCAGGTCCCCAAGACTGGACCCATCTAGCAATAGCATCAACCTCCGAAGGCAACAGTGAGGTAAGAGTACCAGATGGATCAGTTTAGAACATATGAACATACCTAGTCGAATTTGAGAGTCCTACTTTAGACATGTAGTTAGCTCCTGTATTTCGGTCTCGGCTGATATTCTGGGGTAATGAGGAGTTGCAGCGTGATAGACATTGCCATATGCGATGAACCAGGCTCTGGTTTGCAAGTCCAGTAAGCGACCTGTTATTGCATCGATGGCTTGACTACTGTCTGAAAGAATTGAGAAGGTTTCAT
Source organism: Pinguicula primuliflora (assembly GCA_025802335.1). Taxonomy (NCBI): domain Eukaryota; kingdom Viridiplantae; phylum Streptophyta; class Magnoliopsida; order Lamiales; family Lentibulariaceae; genus Pinguicula; species Pinguicula primuliflora. Next base: position 7,617 of record JAOYMZ010025940.1, on the reverse strand, counting down.
TTGAGAACTTGTTGGAAATGGAGACTCCTAACAAAATTGCCCAGAGCTCAACTAAGAGCACCGACCAGATACCAATCCTGAAGGTGAAACCTAGCATCCAGTTCATGCTGCTATCCTGGAGGATCCCGCCGCAAGCAGCAGTACTTGAGCTCTTACATACTGCCGTATCCACAGATAAACGCAACGCTCTAGCCTCCATGGAGGTAGTTTGAGGTACAGCACCAGATACATGGGAAAGCAGCTTAGTACGCTACCTCTCCTGCTGCAGTGCCCTCTGCGATTCCTGGAACAAAGTGTCTATAAAAATAGAGAGACTGATGTTAGTGATGTATTTACCTTGAAATATTTCCTCGTTTCTAGATGTCCACAATTTCTACCATGCTGTTACGATAAGAGCTTGTAACTCCAGTGTGTAATGAGGGTTCATAATAATAACAGGAAGCTAGTCCTTAGCATCCTGCAAAACAAAGAAATGATCAGTAGCATTTGGGTATATTGAGTGCCAGATATCTCGACTTCTAGGGCAATCTCTTAATATGTGAATGATGGTTTCACATTCATTGCATCTGGCACAGGAAGGGAATGTATATAGACCCCTTCTAAATGTTTCATAATTAGTCCAGAGGGCCCCATAAAGCACTTTCCATAAGAAGATTTTAATATGCTCCTGCACTGGGAGAGCCCAAATTCTTTTCCAGGGGAATGTAGGAATCTCAGTGACTGGATTAATCACATGGTCCAAAGCGGAGGAGCAGCTAAAATGGCCCATGGAAGAGTGTAACCATGAGCGTGAACCCGAGCAGCAACCCTGTATGGAGGTGTAGTGGCAAGGATTCTACTTACCAAAATTAGAGGTAGCCAAAGATTTAATCCCCCCCCGTTCCAGCCACCAGAAGGTGAGCAGAAGCTACTGACCTTCCTGTCCAAATCGTAGCAGGATAGAGGTGCTAAAGAAAGACTCCAAAGGGGAAATTCAAAGGGGAACCAGATGTCCACCCAAAATGACACAAGTTGTCCAACACCTAGGATCCAGTGTGTATTTGGAGTCACAAGATCTATGTTTCGGCAAATCTGCTTCCAGAGATTAGAACCCTTTGGATTTAACTGTTGCTGAGGGGAAGGGAGGTCAGCAACATTGGACTTTGCCTTAAAAACTCGAATCCAAAGTTTGTCCTGCTTGTTGTAAGACTCCCAAGCTAATTTGAGCATAAATGCACGATTCGAGTGACGGAAGCTCCTCAGTCCCAGCCCCCCATGTTCCTTCCGCTTGCAGAGCTGGTGCCAAGAAACCATAGGGTGACATGGCCGGTCGGGGTCACCACCCCAGACAAATGTCCACACTGTTTTGTCCATGTTATCGCACAATGACAAGGGGAATGCCGCCGTCTGCATTGGGTATAGTGGGATAGAGCAAAAGATAGATTTACAAAGAACTAACCTTCCAGCCATCGAGATTTTTCGAGCTCCCCATTGGTTGGCCTTTCGCTGCATCTGGGCTTGGAACTTCGCATAGGTTAGCTTGGAGATTCGTTGATGTATAAGGGGAACTCCAAGGTATAATCTGAGACCACCCACCCTCAAGATTCCTAAGGTAGACTCAATGCAAGATGCCACAAGGTTGGAGGTGTTGGACGAGATCCAGAGGGTCAATTTATTCTGATTAACTGTCTGTCCTGAAGATGCGTAAAAGAGCCTCAGAATGTCCTAAATCACTAAGGCTTGCTGCTCAAGCGCCTCAGCAAAGAGTATGAGGTCATCGGCGAACATGAGGTGTGTAAGGGGGAGCTTTTGTCGACCAAATCATAAAGGTTTCCAAAAACCAGCAGCAAAGGCCTCTTCAATTAGGTAACCCAAACGATCCATTCAAAGAACAAATAAATACGGGGAGATAGGATCCCCCTGACGGATGCCTCTTGTAGGTGAGAAAGTGGGGTCTCTCAGTCCATCCCACAACACTTGTGTAGAACTTGTAGCAAGGGAAGACAATCACTTAGGTTAGTTTTGGTGGAATCTCAATATCTTCAAGGGTGTCATGGATAAAGCTCCACTCCATTCTATCGAATGTCTTTGCCAAGTCAATTTTAATAGCCATGTACCCTTTCGCGTCATAGAATGTAATGCTTCTTGTGCAACTATAATGTTTTCCGAGATATTACGGCCTTTAATGAAGCTTGACTGATTCGGGGAGAATAGCGACGGTAAGATAATCTTCAACTGATTAGCTATAACCTTTGTGACTACCTTCATACTGATGTTTATAAGACTAATTGAGCGAAAGCTGTCAAAGCTCTCCGGATTAGTGATCTTGTGAATTAATGTGATCATACCTTTATTGGCCTCCGCTGGGACATGGACTTGATCAAATATTTGCGTAACGAAGGACACAAAGGAACTGGATAGAATCGGCCAACTATGCTGGTAGAAGTCCCCCAAAAGGCCATTCGGGCCAGTAGCTTTCTCAGGGTCCATATCCATCAGCGCTTGTTTAATCTCTGGGTTGCAGACTGGTTGGGCTAGGAGGGCCATATGAGAGTCAGAAAGGTTGGGGAAGCATTTCCTTAGAGGAAAAGAGGGACGAATCGCCCCAGAAGCTGGCTCATTTGCCCCGAATAACTCTGCAAAATGTGATGAGACCTCCAATAGTAATGCAGAACGATCCGAACACCAAGAACCGTCAATAAGTTGGATTTTCTAAACACGAGTTCGAATCTGCTTTCTCTTATGAAGAGCATGGAAGTGTTTGGCGTTCCTATCTCCAAAGTTAATCCAAAGACTCCGAGAGGATTGTTGAGCAGCTCCTCATGTGTGAGAAGATTCTCCAAGTCTTTACATAGAGATGACTCCAAATCCTTTGATAAGCCGTCGGCTATCTGGAGTAGCAAATTTGTAGACCGGCTAGGCGGTTTATGAGTTGCCTCTTTTTTGTTTGTAGACATTTCCAAAGTAATTATTCTTCCAGTCGTCAATGTGTCCCAAAAAAGATGCTAGAGCATCTAGGAATGGGACTCCAGGAAGCCAGTGTCTCAAGAACCAGTCATTCCACTCTGGATGAGCTTCCCACATCTTGTATTAACTAAAAGATTTGCCAGGGCATTGGGAGCTAACACCAGATCTCACTGTGACGCATATGGGGGAATGATCTGAGGATATTCGTGGTAGATGCTCCACTCCACTCCCAGGAAATATGGCATTAAAGCTTCTATTTGTAAGGGGCCAATCAATTCTCTTGTGGCAGTGCCCCCTAGCCCGCGTAAAATGCAAACCTGAAAAACCTAAGGAAAACAAGTCAGCTTGATTAACAAGATTTTTGCAGTGAGGACAACCGGATGATAGTCTCCCTCCAATTTTATCATCTTTATGAAGGAATGCATTGAAATCACCCAATGCAATCCACGGAAGCGAATCCATATTTGCAATTGCGAGGAGTTTATCCCACAAGGACCTCCTAATCCTGGGACTTGGAGACCCATATATAGCAGTGATATTAAGGGATAAGGTATCATCATAAATTGCATGCATATAAATAAACCGCCAGTCAATTTTAAGAATAGAAATTTTAACACTATCTTTCCATAGAACCCATATACCTCCTGAAAAACCTTGGGCCTCAACTCTAATGGAGTTATCAAACCCATTACCAATTTGGTCGATAATTTGCTGAGCTAAAGACGTTGCAGTACGTGTTTCCAAGAGTATAATAACGCATGGTTTGTGTAAAACAATTAAATTGTTAATAGTTGCAAGAGTAGGTAAATTCCCTATCCCTTGCGAATTCCACGCAAGAATTTTAAAATCCATTAAAACAGATGAAGAGGAAGGGTATCACCGGCTAGATATGGTGTGGTGGCTCGTCCACCATGCTGTGTGAGGAAAGATCCATCTTGGTAGCTGGAGATACTGGATCCAGAGGAGGTGGATCATTGACCCCGGTGTTAGAGGATATGTCCATCCCGGCCGACAAGGGGGATTCATGTGGTTTTGGAGAGCCCACCATAAATTCCTGGCTACCCACATGGAACCCCGTCTTGTGGCTGTTGTAGGGAATGATGTGGGAATGGTATATTTACCTGCATCGACAGGAGCGGAGGGGTGAGGAATAATAATAACAGTATGATTCGAATTGCTTGTTGGTCCAGGTAAAACAACTTTTTCAATATCAGGGGCAGGAAGACTCCCTATATCTGCCAGTGTCACACCCAGCATTGACAAGGCTGAATTTGAGGCAGTTGTTTTTTCGCCCAAGTGGTCTCGCTGGATACATTACCGACTTTCCTCTTTCATTTGATCTTGGCAGAAAGGTAAGTGAAGGGCGGACTGGTCGGCTTGGAGCGTGGGACTCGGTGCTTAGGGAGATGAATAGAGGTGGACTTTGGGCCTGAGGATTCCGCCTTATCTTGATCAGTCTCAAAATTTGGTAACATATTATCGATCCAGAAGGCTTCCCGGACTGGCTCCCTTATTGGGTTGCCTTCCCATTTTTGGGCCCATCATCCATAGCCCAGGATTCGCCAACACTTCAACAGAAAGGGGATCTGACAGGGCGGATGGGGATTGGTTGGAGACATAGCCTTTGGGAGCCTGTTCCTGGATGATGTTGTCTGTGATATTATGGCCTTTGCTCCTGCCAGGATTGGAAAGGGGATCCTCTTGATTGGTTCCAGCCTGTTGTTTCCCGGATAATCTAGCTTTTGTGATGGCGTCGTCGGTTAGTGTCTGAATAGGAGTGATGCCAATCTTTTCCGGCAGGATTTTTTCCTTTCCGGCATCGGACTCCGACAATTTGGAGGCATGAGGGCAATTCTAGGTCGAGTGTCCAAACATGGCACAAGAAAAGCATATAATGTGCAAATCCTCATACTGGACCAGGTATGATTTTTGATCCACCGTTACTGCAAGCTTCAGGGGTTGCCGAAGATCTAGTCTCATAGCCAGTCGTGCAAAGAGGCCACGAGCTTCCAAAACGGTGTGTAAATCAGCCTTTAGGTTGGCACCAATTGGCTTAGCTATTTTTTTCAGCAATCCTTCCTAGAAGTATTGAGTAAGGAGGCTCGGGATACGAATCCATGTAGTTATGTCTTCGATATGTTTCGCTTTCGTGCCAAAGTCTCGATGCCATGGAAACACTCGGAGATAATGGCTTGCAAGGGTATGAGGGCCTTCAAAGAGGCCCTTCTCATAGTCCTCATGCGTTGCACAGTGAAGTAGATAGAAACCATTGTTGATATCCACAAGCTTTAGTTCACCTTTCGTTTTCCATTGAAGATTTAGATTCTGGAGTAGTGAATGATAACCAATCTGCTTACCTAGAGGTCTGATGATCAATGTAAGTGCCATGTTTTTATCGATCTGAGCATGAATTGATTCCTTGAAAGTGATGGTCGGGCCAAGATCGTTTGTAGAGTGAATTACATCCTCCAGAGTAATTTCAATCTCCTTGTGGTTGCAATTTGCCCCACCTCCAAAGAATGATTTGAAAAGAGAAGCCTTTTTCCTGTAGGAGCAGATGGGTTGAGGTTTAGAAAGCCCTTCGCAGAAGAGTACCCAGTTGGATCTCAGGTGGAGAGTCAACAATACATCGGATTCGGTCATGATTTGTTCCCCCACTGGAGGGCAAACCCCCTGGAGGGAAATGTGAGTTGTCGGACATGTCCATGTCCTCCATAGAAGGGTCGGACGGGGGAGAATACAATGTCGCGAAGGATACAGTGCGCGCATTCTAGTGAGAAGGAAGAGAGAAAATGCTAGAGAGAAAATGATAGAGAGAAAATGCTAGAGAGAAAATGCTAGACACTCTATGCAATTTCTAGAATCTAGAAGACTCAAACTTTGATATAGAGATACAAATTTCCATAATGAGTTTCCTTTGGTATCATCCGAAGTTATTATCCATATGCTAATCGTAATGAGCAGTTCAGTTACTTAGAATCTGATAGGCCTCTTACGCTCATTTTTCCATACCTCCGCCTCCGGCAATTCCCCTCAGACCCACCCCGCTGTCATCTGTCGGTCATCAATACTCAACACAAAAAGCTCTCTTAGGAAAACCTTATGCATAGCGTCCAACATCTCCAATGTCTCCTTCGTGATTGGAAGAAAACGACATTCTTGACTTGAAGAATATACCGACTGTTCCAAAATGTCAGCGAAGAATTCAAAAACGCAATGGAATGCATTGTGTGGGGTTTCAACCGTGAGCTCCTTCAATTGCTATCGGAATTGAAGTCACAACTCGCGGATTTTCACTACACCTATCTCGACACATATGGCGGCATCAATGAACTATTCCAGAACCGATGACATACGGTACCCAACAACCTTAGTTGCACATTTAATAGAATACCTTGATATTCCCAATAGAATGAAAACAACATTTCGACATGCGTACTTAACTGGTCTGCACATCTTTTGCTCCTCAGGTTTTTTTCATGAGACCAAATCAGCATTTTGTGTTCTCGGCAAACAACGTGCGGACATTCATTACATGCCCATCTCCTCGTTTTGCTCCAATCGTAGTTTGGGATATTTACCATCCAACAGAGGAAGATGCCCGGACTTTCATTGTGTAACTCATTGCAGGTGGATCCACAGAATATGTATCTCCGATCACCATCCAGCAACTCATTGATCTGTAGTTTCTCATATATTTTACATACTCCCACTCATCACAATTGTAGATCGGACTCTATGGCCTCTCTTGCAGTTGTAGCCGCTCATGCTTCAAGTATGAGCCCAACTTTGTATACTTGAGGTTCGGGTGAGCCAATCTATGATGTTTTTGCTATAAGTTTTGTGGATTGAATGTTCTAACTTGATTATCTATGGATGAATGTGTTTGATTTCGTTGTGAACTTATTGGTTATGCATGAGTAGCTACTTTATTTCAGTATAGCTTGTCTTGAGACCGAGAGAAGATAGGAAAGTTCGATATAAAGCACATACACACTGCCATCATGGGGGTAGAGCACCCCCAACTTGTGGTGCCGCATATAGCGATAGTCCATTAGTGAGCTCAATGTCACCAACACATCTGGTTGATGTCACGACCGATGATTTCTTCGTGTGAAGGTCTATGTTGGCTAGTAGCTTGACCGTGAGTGCTAGTTGAATTTGAGTCATGTGGTCCTAGCGCAGTCAAGTTAGGCATTTGATACGTAGAATGATGCATTATCAACATAGATAGGTGATGTACCGGGAAAGAGCAAGACAGCAGCTCTAGCTGACCTGTTCTGGGATCTCGTAGATTCACGCAAACCAGGGCATAAGAAGCGTAAATGAAGTGGTTGAAGTTGTAAGGTCTAGTCTCTGGATGACCGTCAACAATTGTTTTGGGAAGATTGCAATACAATGCTCAAAAGGAACATAATACAAAAGCCTTCAATATTTGTTCGACGAACTACAACGAGAAATAACATAAGAGCTTGAAAGAATTAAATATACAACTTAATTGTCCCTCCCTTCTTTTATAAATGTTATTGCCTTAATTGCTTCAACTGTTTACTCCCAAGGCATCGGGCCCCACACAGGAATCAATTCTTCTGTTGGCCATGCTTGGTATTAATCTAGCCTTCAACATGGTGTCAAGAGTGGGATGGTATGCTTGACCTCTTGTCGGCCATG
>JAOYMZ010025929.1:0-17475 GCA_025802335.1 Pinguicula primuliflora | reverse complement strand
ATAGAAATTTCCTGCACACAAGATTCAACACAATCAATAGCATAACAACCATCATACATATAAACAGAAGGGATGGCAGCAGGGTTAGAAATTTTAATATCAAAGCGCTCCCCTAGAACTCCCATTGTTATCCTCCATTCATAAACTTCAATCACGATCCTGGTTGTTGCCATGAAAGGCCGACCGAGAAGAACATGGTGCTCCTTATCAGCAGGACCAATATCCTCAACTTCAAGAACCACGAAGTCCACCGGGATCACAAACTTTTCCACCTTGATCAAGAGATGTTCCACAATCCCTTTGGCAAGCTTCACTGATCGATCTGCGAACTAGAGCTTCATGTTGACTGGCTTTATCCCACTCAGCCCCCACTATTGGTACATGGTATACGGCATCAAATTGATGCTAGCTCCCAAGTCAAGCATTGCACGAACTTTGCGATGGTCTCCCATAGAGATGGTAATGTTGAAGCTGCCAGGGTCCTTCATCTTAGTCGGCTGGCGCACCTCCACATTTGCAGACTCCTTCAACTGATGTCATTCATCTTGATCATGTTTCCTCTTGTTGGAACTAAGCTCCTTGATGAACTTAGCATAATCTGGTACATTCCTGATAAGATCTAGCAGAGGAAGGTTAATATTAACTTTAGAAAACATGGCATAAAGGGAGTAATACTGCTTATGTTTCGCTGCCATGGCGGATTCCTTTACATGGGAAGGGAATGGGACCGCTGTGGTCGAGGGCCTGAAAGGATTTGGAGTGCGATGTAACCCCGAAGGTGGAATAGTACCATCCTTCTCCTTTTCTTTTTCTGCCAACAGATTAGTCTTTCCTGCACAATCAAGTGAATCGTCAGAAGTATCAACAAAATCAGGCTTATGAATAACCTTACCACTCCTCAACACAGATACAGCTTGCACCTGATGTGGTTGGCTGGGCAGTTGCATTCCTTTTAGTTTTTGCTGGGTGTGTACCTCAGTTTTAATCTGCCCCACCCATGTCTCTAACTTCTTAATGGAGGCATCCATGTGCTTGAATCTCTTATTGTTCGCGGCGCTGTCATTTCTTGCTTCCTGCATGAACGTGCTGAACATATCCTCAAGAGTAGGCTTGAGTGTTGGAGCGCTTGTGCTAGGCTGCACGGGCTCTGACTGGTTAGCTTTGCTCCCTCCAAAGTAGGGCCGAGGGTTGTCATTCCTCCATGAGAGGTTAGGATGGTTCCTCAGCCTGGGATGCCACCGGTTAGGATTGTAGGTACCCCTATTGTTGTTCCTTCTCTCCTCTCATTCCGGCCTCCCAACACTCTGGACCATAGCCCAGTTGGCTTACTCAAGTTCCTGTTCACCTGTATAAGAAAAAGGGCAAGAGTTAAAATTATGACAAATACCTCCACAAGTAACACAAGTTTCTTCCTGTGGCCTCGATAATCCGATTTTATCTATCCTGGTTTTGAGGTCTGAAACGAGTTCAAAGATTTGCTGATTCGTGTGCTCTGAGACAGCTCGTGCCTGTTGCACCTCGGAATAGAGTCGACCTTCTCTCCATCCTCGGACATTCTTCTGCGGTGAATTCTTGGCTACAGACTCGTACATGTCTCGCACATCTTCAGGTGGATAGTCCAATGGCGAGCCCCTAGCTGCATTATCTAATAAAGTCTGGGAATTGAGGATTAGTCCTTCATAAAAGAATTGATTCAAAAGATAGAGATAATAATGATGATGAGGACACGCATGCAGAAGTGACTTAAACCTTCCCCAAGCTTCATGGAAAGCTTCATCATTGGCCTGCTCAAACGTGCAGATCCTCTTTCGAAGATCCATAGTCTTGCTGGTGGAGTAGTATTTGTCGATGAACTCCTCATAGACGTCCTCCCAAGTATGTAGAGATGCTTATGGGAGCATCATAAACCAGCTTTTTGCTCTATCCCTGAGGGTGTAAGGAAACACCCTCATGCGTATCATATCCTCTGTAAGTCCTATGAGAGGAAAAGTAGAGATAGTATTATAAAAATCATGCATAATGGATAAATGATGTTTATGGGGTAGCCCATGGAAATTAGGAAGAGTATACATGAGATGATGTTTGAGCTCATAGGCCCTAGTAGCCTGGTTCAAAACGATGCAGGAGGTGTTAGCAATCTCCGGGCGATGATATGAATGAGTGAGCCTTCTCTGAGGTAGCTCTTGATATTCCTGGTGTTTCCCTGGCCATCTCCGTTGGCCACCATGTGCCGCTGGTCGCCGATGTTGGTTACCATTGAGTGTTGGGTCTTCATTCCGAACCTCCTTAGCGAGGAGATCGACGAGATGATTGATATTTGCCATCGAGTCTGCTTGCTTCAGCTCTTGTTTCTTTAGGATCCTTCTCAACCGATTAATATTATCCAAGGCAGGGGTTAACTCTGGATGTTGAGATCTCCTACCGTGCATAAACCTGCAAAAGAAGATGAGAAGTTAGAACCGAATTAAAACCAAGAGGCAAAAACAAAGAAATAGTAAAAGAAATATTTTTTTAATTTTTCATTTTTTTTTTAATTTTTTGGATTTTCGAAAATAATAAAAATCAGCAAAAAGTGAAATAGTAATATAATTCAATAAAACGAGTCCCCGACAACGACACCAAAATTTGATCTCGTTGTATTGCGTGATCAAATAAATAACTCGTAAGCGTATAAAATACACCCCCGAGGTCGAATATCTGAATGACTCAGTGTAGATTAACTTATACTACTATTCTATCTAATTACTGATTTAGAAGAAAGCGATTAAAAATGGGGTTTCAATTGGTGATTATCTAACAACTAAAGACGCTAACTAAAGAAACTAAATATAAAGCGACGAAAAGGATGATCGTTCTAGAGAAAGATTGATGAGAACGGAGTATAGGGTTGTAGTTTCATTCTTGTGCACATAATTGATGTCGGGTATCCTAAACATGTATAATCAAGCGATAGTTTATTAGTTCATCTCGAAAGCTATAGGGTTGCCCACTTCTAGGTGGTTATCTTATAACTCACAACCTATCAATTAATGCTAGTTTTCTTGATAGATTGTGATTAAGACCCAGACATTGAATCTTCCTAGCTAGACCCAAACCAATGGTGCCTAAACTAGGATATCGTTTGCTTGAGCTATCTAGAGGATGGCTCGGTGGTCCTACTCCTCTAGTCTGTAAGGCTCGGTAGTCCTCTTATCTCGAATTTCCTAAGGTTTGTGGCTCGGTAGTCCTATTCAGCCTAGATAATTGAAGACAATTAAAAACAACAAATGATAAATAAACTTATTAACTTCAACTAATTGGATAACCTAAATCAATTCATGTATAAGAATTACCCTACAACTCCATAAAAAAGAATTAGCTAATCATCCTCATGAATAAAGATAAACTCAAATTGGATATAAACAAAGACATAGTTAATTCAATTTTGCAAGAATTCAAGAAAGCTAGGGTTGAGAATTCAATTTTCAAATCATAAAAATTGAGTGTTCACAAGATTAATATCTTATTTTAAACACACATAGAACCAAAGAAAATAAATGCAAGATGGAAATAAGAATTCTCCCTTTTTTTATTCCTCTTTTCTTTTCTCTGGTCTTCTTTCCTCCCCCTCTTCTCGTTTTTTACGTCGCGGTGTATATCCCTGGTGCCCAAAAAAAAACTCTCCGCCCCCTTTTTTTTCATTCCCCTTTCCTTATAGTTACGGCTTGTCTCTCCTCACTTCTTCTCTTTTTTTCGATGGGCCCCCTTTTTCTTTTTTTTTTGTTGGAAAATTGATTCTCTTGCATGGGAACTAAGGAGAAGAGATGACTTTTACTTTATTTTGTTTCGATTTTGGCTCGATTTTCTCTTGCTCGGTCCAGAACTCTTACAACTCAAAAACACGTTATTAGTAACTAAAAAAAAGAGAGAAATGCTCAAATCATAATAATAAACTGGTGAGAACGGTACAAATGAGTTGATCTACACCCAACTTATCAAGGCGGAAACATGTCAATTTTCACGAGTTGCCCTCCGGATTGACCTGAACAAACCTCTGATTCCGGCCATCATAGTAGATTGTAAGTCATACAATGTTCGGTATGAAGATATTCATAATGTCTGTTTTTCTTGTGGCAGGTATGACTATATTCAGGAGCATTGTATGGCGGAAAAGACGGTCAACAAGGAGGCCCAAGAAACAGCATATGTGTTCTCCGGAGTCAAAGCTGCTAAACCACACTCAGCCTCAAGCAGTTCAGCCCCAATTGCCATGCCAGGGGAATGGTTGGTATGGATCATCCATGGCGTGGCCAGAGCAGCAAACCCTCTCCCAACTCCATTGCTACTTCATCAAGGTTTCATGCATTAGCGGCTGGCGGATAGGAAGAGTTGCTTCATGTTGCGAATTAGCCGAGGGAAGGACCAGTTTTTAAATATAAGGCATCCAGGACAGTTGTGGCTGCATCCCGTATGGAACCTATTAGAGCACCTTGATACCATTTGTGATTGCCAATCAAAATCAACTACAAATATTTGGTATCTTATTCTTAAATTCTGTTGGACATTAACGTAATTATGACGAAATGTAATTAAAGATTAAATTGCAATTAATGTGTTTAATGATAATTTAGATACTTATTATATTGATTGGTCTTTGGCCCATATCGGTCAATGTCTACTCATATAAATACAAAGATTCCCAAAACCTAATATACGCTAGACGCTTAATTCTATTTACATGTATTGAGACTCAGTTTTCAATACTTCTCTTGAAGTGCTGTCTCATCATCTTAGAAAAAGAGTTTTTAGTTGTGAAATACTGACTGGACTCTAGTAGACCCGATTAAATATCTGTCGGAATATTACGATCTACCACACTTTGCTTTAAAGGTACGATTTTGTATTTGTATTTAATTATCTGATCCGTTATGATATTTAGGAGCTGAATTCTGGGTTTAATTGATTTTGTTCGATTAAATTTTTCCGTATACTAATCAAATTTGTTCTGTGTTTTTTTGGCAAAATCATTTATTGTCCTGGCATCGCTATCGCGTGTATCCATCATGCTGTCAAAGATAGAGTCCTGTACACATGCCGGAAAACCGTCGCAAACGGTGCGTCTGGCTAGATCTATGAATTTTTTTCGATATGCCGACGGTAAGACGAGGCGTGTATTTGCCCTATGCTGCCAAACCGAAAAGAAAAAGGTCATCAGAAAAAAGTGGTGGCTAGACTTTTCCATCACCTGGGTTACAAAACCAAATTTCCGGTGACAGGATTTCCATCTCCAAGCAGAGAGGGAAAGAGGCGGCCCAGGAATAAAATGGTTAAAAGAAACCCTAAAATGGGAGGTGGCCAAATGAGTTTTGAAACCCTAGGGAGTCCGCCCCCTCCATTTTTTTTTTCAGGTGGGTCCCTAATTTTTTAAACCGACTCTGCCTCTTATTTATGTGTGTTAAATAAATGAAGATTTTAATATGCATAATTAGGTATATTTATGTGTCAAATTATGGCTGTAAATTTATTGGTTAAATTGTAAAATGCATACATAAGTATTATTTGTGTGTTAAATAATTTATCGATAGATTGGCGCTGCCGGGCCATTTCGACTCACGAAGCTCATCCTCAGCTACACACATTTTGGGATCAGAATACCAACTTTCCGATGCTGGGCCCCAAACCCAAACCCTCATAGAGCTGGCCCACAACTGGGGGAAGCTATTTTTTGTAGATTGTTTGGCGCGTAGTGGCTTGCCCCGGTGACTAGCCACATCGGATCTTTTGCGCTTCTTCATGAGGGGACGAGTTGAGAGAAAACTTGCCGACCAATGCATACTTGAAAGGAGCCGCATAAGCAGCAGTAATCGATTTCTGTTTTCGTGGACAATCGACGCTCTGTAAAGAAAGATTTTAATTTATTAGTTAAATTATAAAAATGCATGTTTAGGAATATTTATATGTTAACTATTGTAAATTCTAGATATGCATGATTAAAATTTATTTATGCTATGTGGAATTTAAATTCTTAGCGTACATGACTAGGTTCTATTTTGAGAACAAATTATTAGAGGTGCGGGAATTCCCGAAAATGCGATATTGTACATAATTTTCTGATAAATAAAACTCTTACCTATTAAAAAAAGCATACTTATTTGACTATGTGTTATCGCGTTACAAGAATGTCGCATGTTGCAAATTACTTTTATTATGGGGCCAGTCGCAAAAGTAGCTTTATGAGAAATCTGTTTTTGAAAAGTTATTTTAAAAATAGAAATTGTAAAAGTAACCTTCATCTTTAAAAATAAATAAAAAAATACAATATATTTAAGTTTAACATAATAAACGCTGATACTAAACCTCACACTTAACAGTCACAGAGGGGTTGGCCTAGTGGTCTAAGAGTAACAATTGCACTTAAAGGTCATGGGTTCAAATCCCCTTAGCCACATGAGTCTGTCACATATGGTTTGCCAAGTATGGCTTACCTCCCTACCGTGGTTTACCTCCCTACCGTGGTTTGCAGACTATTGCAGCATGGCGTTAGGTTTAACTACCACGGTAAGGTTCCCTACGTTATCAATAAAACTCACACTTAACTAATTACACCCATTCCCGCCAACCCCAACCACCATCACGAGAACACGGTCGTCGAAAAATACAAATCAACATTTTTCTTCTATTCTTCTCCATTCTATTCTCAAATATTTCGTCAAATGCAGGAATAAGAGATGGAGAGGTCATCGATAGGTCTAGGCCGTGAATAGTGTGGATTTTAAACTAATTTTATTTTTGAAAGTGCGTCTAATTCTAACTTCTAGCTGATTATGGACAAGATTATTAAGAGCTAGATATGGGTCATGCATTTTTGGTATGCAAATTTCAATTCCGTGTGGTGCAAACGCGTATTCTGTGGTTAATTCGATGAATTTTAAACTTGATCATTTGTCAGGAATACAGGCGACAGCCCTGGATTATTTCACCCAACACTTTTGTTGGGTTTCCCGACTAGGTAACTCTAGCAGTTTACCCTGTGTGGTGGCATACAATCTTCTCTCGCTGGACTCTACAGGGGTCTATGCCGCGTAAGCATGTCGTGGGATGCTCTCCATGTTGTTATCATCGAGACGAAAGAAGAGAAGTAGGCTAAGAAAACTCATAAATTACTGCATGAAGTACCATGATGTATTTTCTAATTAGACCAGTAGAACAACTACTTACGACCAAGAATTTTGTAACAAATATTGACTACCATCACTGGCCGGACTCATCCATAAATCCGGCATAGGGGATAGTGAAGGTGTCAGACTCATCCTTGAAATTTGCGAGTGTGGGGACCACACTCTCCATGAATCGTTGGACAAGTCAGAGTATTCGGTACGTATCTCATCAACGTCTTCATCGCCTTCGTTGGAGTTCTCATTTTCATCGTCCTCGTCCTTCTCAGCGTCCTCTTCGTCAACTTCGTCTTCATCATCTTCGTCATCATCCTCATCGTCATCATCATCATCATCGTCATCCTCCTCATCATCGTCCTTTTCGTAATCGTCATCATCGTCTTCTTCCAAGGCAATGTTGACAACAGGCAGAGTGGGGATGTCGGCTTCCACATGCGTGGGAGTAAGGGTGGGCTACAACGTCGGCTTTTACAACAGTAAGGGAGACTGCAACGTCGGCATGTGGCAGTAGTAGGGGAGGCTGCAAAGTAGGCATGCGGGGGAGTAGGATAGGCTGCAAAGTAGGCGTGCGTGTGAGTGGGAGAGGCTGCAACGTCGGCATGCATGGGAGTGAGGGAGACACCGTGTCATTGTCGATTAGATTTTTTTTTCAAGCTTGCAACAAGATGAAGAATGATCCAAGAGGATGAGGTTGTCATGAATTGCAGTATACGTGATGAACCCGGAATCAGCATTCGGGCTTTTTCAATTTTACAATATATTCTTGGTCGGCATTAATACAATGCATCTTTTCATGTTCTGCATTTCTATATGATTAGACAAGGCAGAATAGGCACAACAGTCGATACAAGTGCGACTACCCAGAAACACCATTCGTGCTCCACTTAGTGTAACAATTTTTTTTGTATCAGTTAGAGTAATTTGAGTTTTGTTACTGATTTTTGCCATACTTAAATATCATGTTATAGCATTGTCGGAACAAACAAAGTAATTGACACAACCACAACCCATTGTGATTGTCCCGAAAGAGTCATTTGTGCTCTAACTATCCTGTAATAAGCACAACATCTTTAATTCTATTCATGTCTGACGGTACGCGCGCGACTATACGTGGTAAACCCGAATAATACAGTCGGGCCCTAAACTATTAAACAAACACAACAATCGACTAGACTGTGACCCGTCGTGGTTACCCCGGAAGAGTCATTCGCGCTCCAACTATCCTATAATAAACACAAAATCTGTGATTCTATTCATGTCTGACGGTAACAGCGCGACTATACGTGGTAAACCTGGATGCGCAGTCGGGCCCTAAAAAATAATACTAAACAACCACAAGAGTTTTGTTATATATTTTTCCCATATTTAAATATCCTGTATAGCATAATTGAAAAAAACACAGCAATCGACAAGACCCTGATATATCGTGGTCATCCCGGAAGAGACATTCATGCTTCAACTATCTGATAAGCCTAAATTGTATATCATTTTATGCTCACTAATTATATCATTTCGTATCATTATTTGACAACTACACTTAGTTTGTGGCTAATTTGTGCTTAAATATTTAATTCTAGGTCCATGCAACAATGTGCCCATGGTCCTTGAAATATATAAAACAAAAAGGCCCAACAATGAGCAAAAGAAATGTCCAATATCACATTTTGGGAAAATGATTAAGCTTCTCCAAGAAGCTTTGACTAGTCTCACAAAAGAACAAGAAAAGTGGTTGACACTTGATCTATACAAAACTTGAAGGACAAGTTTAGGGGCAAGGATGACTTTTCCCACAAATGAAGTCGTACAAATCCTCTATAAAAAGGACACAACTTGGAGGAGAAAAATTGTCCAAGAATTCTCACCACACAAATACCTTCACATCAGTGAAGGAGCTCGCAGGCCGTAAGAGGGAGCTGCGGGATTTGCTGATTTCGGTGATGAAGATGGAGGTTGGAGCTTGTATTTTTATTTGTATCGGCTCATGTTTCGGGCATGAGCTAATTTTGTAAACTCAAGTCTCGATTGAGCCAAACTACTATGCTTTTGTTCTAAGTATTTGCGGATTAATTCTCTTCACTTGTTAGTTTATGCATGGATTTGTTATATGCTTGAGCTGTTTGTGTTCAAATAGCATGAGCTTTCATTTGTGTGTTCATAGAACGACGAAGTGCTGAGTATTTGATACGTAGATTTGCGCATTCGCATAGGAATTAGGCAAAAAACCATAGTCTTGAGTGGCCCTTTCTTCATTATTGTTATCTTTATATTCTGATTACTATTGTTCCCCCCATCCTTACTTGCTTTCTTAGTTAGTTTTATTTATGTATTTCGTAGTTTCTTAGTAACCCCTTCAAAGTGGTTGGTCACTAAGTTATATATATTATAGATCGTGAGTATGTTTAGTGTCTTATTCCTTAAGGATATGACCTAGGACTCACCCTAGTATTACTTGCAGACATGTGTATATTTGCACATTAGTGTGACTACCCTAGTATTACTTGAAGGTTGTGTTGCTCTTTGCCCTTTGTTTTTCAAATTCTATAATTGTTTTATTCAATTGAGGACAAGTGAAAATTTAAGTGAGGGGTAGGGAGTAGCATATCTTGGCATCATGTTTCATGCTTATCATTCTGGTTATCATTCATATAGTTGATACAAAATTGGTCAAATTTTTCCCTTTTAATGCTTGAACGCCTTCAGCCTTGCACACTCACATTAGATTGGGTAAATGCTGAACTATGCATGCTTGCTTAATTATTGCCTGAATGACCTGTATATGACTATCTGGAGGATGAAACTGGACTTTTTATTGGGGTGAATGGTGGTAGTGCATGAGTTGAGTAGCGTATGAGGCTAAGTGTTCACATTTTTGAATGAGAGAAGGGAGAAATACAAGCTCAAGTTGTTTCTGAATGAAGCGATTTTGGCGAACCTGCTCCTGACCCTATGATCAGAATGAAAGCCACAGAAGCCCATCACAAAGGCAGACAAAAGAAGAAGTTAGAATGATGGAAAACAGCAACGAAGGACACGAGATCTCTCAAAACAAGAAGATCAGTGGCACACCTAAACAATAAAACTATCAAAGAAAGAATCTGAAATTCCCCCTTGCTAAATAAATGGAGGTTTGAGTTCATTCATTCAAAGCTAAAGGAGACCTGGAGCAAATCCGAGAAGCCCACAAAAGGAGATCAGGCACGAAATCAAAGAAAAGAGCTGATCAGAAATTGAAAATTCAACAAATCATTTACAAAGAAGACTGTGGCTGGTTGAAGAAACTAGAAGAAGGGTCTTGAGCGGTTGATTACCTTAATCCTTCATTCAGACTTGACATAGAGCACTGTCTACGCTTTATGTAAGCCAAAGTGAGATACCATTATGATCTGTTCCAACTCCATCAAAGAGAGGAGCCTTTCACCTATACACTTACCCTTATTTGAGTGTGATGGAGTTGAGTCTTAGTCTGAGATTGCTACAAAAACTCATAAACTAGGACAGTTGTAGATAATGAGGTATTCAGCTAGTCCCTAGTGAAGGAGAATAAATGATCAAGAAGGAACAATTAGAAGCAGCTGGGAATGCATGAACTAAGATGACGTAGAGTGATGTTCCTTCTTGCCAAATTGCTTCTGATTAGCCACAAAGATGCACATATACAATTGATCCAAGCTATTTCACATACCAGATACATCTACACCATGCATGATACATTCTATACTTTGATCTCATACATTGATTTCATGCATTTGTATTTTCATGATTATATCTCTGGTTGTTCTTATTGATTTTATGCTTGAGGACAAGCATGATCTAAGTGTGGGGTGGTTGATAAGACTAAATTGTATATCATTTTATGCTTATTAATTATATCGTTTCTTATCATTATTTGACAACTACACTTAATTTGTGGCTAATTTTTGCTTAAATATTTAATTCTAGGTCCATACAGCATGTGCCCATGGTCCTTGAAATATATAAAACAAATAGGCCCAACAAGGGGCAAAAGAAAGGTCCAATCTCACATTTTGGTATAATGATGAAGCTTCTCCAAGGAGCTTTGACTAGTCTCAGAAAAGGACTAGAAAAGTGGTTGACACTTGATCTTATCCAAAATTTGGAGGACAAGCTTGGGGGCAAGGATGACTTTTCCCTCAAATGAAGCCCTACAAATCCTCTATAAGGGGCACGACTTGGAGGAGGAAATTTGTCCAAGAATTCTCACCACACAAATACATACACATCCATGAAGGAGAGCTCACGGGCCGAAAGCAGGAGCTGCGGGATTTACTGATTTCGGTGATGAAGATGGATGCTTGGAGCTTGTATTTTGTGTTGGTATCGGCTCATGCTTCAGGCTTGAGCTAATTTTGTACACTCAAGACTCGGTTGAGCTGAACTACTATGCTTTTGTTCTAGTATTTGCGGATTAATTCTCTTCACTTGCTGGTTTATACATGGATTTGTTATATGCTTGAGTTGTTTGTGTTCAAATATCATGAGCTTACATTTGTATGTTCATAGAACGACGAAGTGTTGAGTATTTGATACATAGATTCGCACATTCGCATAGGAGTTAGGCAAAATACTATAGTCTTGAGTGACCCTTTCTTCATTATTGTTATCTTCATATTCTGATTGCTATTGTTTCCCTCATCCGTACTTACTTTCTTAGTTAGTTTTATTTATGTGGTTTGCAGTTTCTTAGTAACCCTTCAAAGTGGTTGGTCACTAAGCTATAAATATTGTAGATTGTGAGCATGTTTAGAACCTTACTCCCTGTAGATATGACCTAGGACTCACCCTAGTATTACTTGCAGACATATGTATACTTGCGCATTAGTGTGACTACATTTGTCTCATCACTATCCTGTATTAAGCACAACATCTGTGGTTCTATCCATGTCTGACAGTACTAGCGTGACTATACGTGGTAAACCCGATTAATGCAATCAAGCCCTAACCTTTTAAACAAATACATCAATCAACAAGACTGAGACGTATCGTGATTATTTCGGAAGAGACATTCATGCTTCAACTATCCTTTAATAAGCACAACATTTGTGGTTCTATCCATGTCTGACGGTACGAGAAAGACTATACATGGTTAGCCTTGATAACACAGTCGGGCCCTAAACTATTAAACAAACACAACAATCGACAAGACCACGACTCATCGTGGTTATCCTAGAAGAGTCATTTGTGCTCTAACTATCCCGTAATAAGCACAACATCTATGATTATATCCACGTCTAATGGTACGAGCAAGACTATACGTGGCAAACTCGGGTAACCCAGTCGGGCTCTAAACTATTAAACAGACACAGCAATCGACAAGATCATGATCCATCGAAGTTATACCAGAAGAGTAATTCGTTCTCCTACTATCCTGTTACAAGCACAACATCCGTGGTTCTATTCACGTCTGACGGTAAGAGCGTGACTATACGTGGTAAATCCGGATAATGCAGTCAGACCCTTAAAAATAACAGTAAACAACCACATTCCGTTAATTACTCTTAAATTCATAATTGTGGTATATAATTCATCACTTTTACACAATTTAAACTTGGTGTATCGCCTATCTAAACCGTGAGACGCATAAATAAAACTAACTAAGAAAGCAAGACAAGTTGCTCTTACGAGTAACGTAATAAAGTCTCTTTGTTTTCAATCTAGTTGAAAATATTATTTCGAATCCCACAAGTGTCTGAGCATTGGATAAAAATTAATGTATCGACACATATGTTTGCCATTTATACTCGCTTAGCATAGTAAGTAGAGTAATCAGATCAAGTCCTAAATCCTTTTGGAAAACACTGTGCTGATGATCAACAGAAAGGAACTGAGGAATCCCAAAATATATCTGAGGAAGAGAAACTGAAAGAGGGAGAGGAAGAACAACCCCAGTGGCAAGGTAAATTTGATGATGAAATTCCGAGGAAGAAAAGGCTATATAAGCAAAAACCTAAAGACTTCTATAAAGAATCCAGCATACAAACCAGATCCAAGGCCCAATGAATATATCAGGACTGTTCTGGAATATAAGAGGAATCAACAACCCTCTCTCCCTGGCTCGTCTGAAAAAACTTATTAAGCTTTATGACCTTACTTTTCTAGTGATTCTGGAACCTATGCAGGACCTTTCATAGTTGGATTCTGTTAGAAGAAAAATAAAGTTCACTTCGGCAGTCTCAAATGGAGCTAGTACCATATGGTGTCTCTAGGATCACAGTTGGGAAGCTACTAAGCATTTTGACTCAGAACAGCTGATGATACTGAAAGCAAAGCATGTGCCAACGGACAACAAAATTTTCCTGCGGGGCATCTATGCAAAATGTGATAGAGAAGAATGCTATCCACTATCGGATGATATGTTGCAGCAGCTAAATGGAATTAGACAACCTCTCATCTTGGGAGGAGATTTCAACATTGTTTTATTCCCAGACGAAAAAACCGGTGGACTTCCAATCCAAATGAGTGCTACCTCTGACTTTCAACAAGTAATCAATGCGTGTAGCTTAAAAGATGCAGGCTATGAAGGAAATAGATTCACATGGTCCAACAACCAGACTTGAAGGAATAAAATATCATAGCGTCTGGACAGGATTCTATTATCAAATGAATGGATCACCTCAGCTCCGTCCTGTACAGTCACACATCTCAATAGGCTGCAATCTGATCATTGCCCATTGATGATTGAAAATACAGCCAGTTCCTCTAAGCTCAGCAGATTTATCTTTCAAGATTTTTGGGTCAATCACCCAAACTTTCAGCAAATTGTAAGTGAATCATGGAATGAACCGGTTCCAGAGGCTAGTAGTCTACAACGCCTGTCCATCAAATTAAAAAGGCTACGGAAAAAGCTGAGAGACTGGAATAAAAATGTCTATGGCAATGGTCATCAGCACGTTAAAGACTCAGAAGATAATATAACAGTCCTGGAAATACAATATGAAGCATCTGGCTCCCAAGAAGACAGAACTCTGCTCCAACAAGCCAAGGCAATGTACATACAAATTTCCTGGCAGAAGAACTATTTTGGAAGTAGAAATCTCGTGTAAAATGGCTTCAAGATGGAGATAAAAATACACAGTTTTTCTACAAAACTGTGAAGATAAGAAGAGCAAAACCTTCCCTATCCAAGTTGAAAGATGAGACAGGATCATGGGTCACAAATCAGGAAGATATCAAAAGTCTGCTGCTGAGTCACTTTGAAAAATAGCTTACTGCAGATACGGTCAGCCAAGAGGAAACATGGATGCAAGATATTCCTACTCTAATTACAGCGGACATGAATGAGGAACTTTGCAGCTGGCCAAACTCAAAAGAAATTAAATCAACATTGTTTACTCTTAGTAAAGATAGTGCACCAGGAATTGATGGCTTTGCTGGAAATTTTTATCAAGCATGCTGGGACATTGTGAAGTCTGATATTACTGAGGTTGTCCTATCCTTCTTTGCAGGGAATGAACTTGGAGGAGCTTTCACCAGTACATTGATTGCTCTTATTCCAAAGGTGACTCCTCAAACAAAATGCTCAGATTTTAGACCAATTAGCTTGTGTAATTTTACTGGGAAAATTTTCTCCAAGCTAATGGCCACAAGGCTAAGTAAGGTTCTTCCAATTATTATCTCTCCTCAGCAAAGTGGGTTCATACTGGGGCGTAATATTGCAGATAACATCTTATTAGCATAGGAAATGATGCATTATTTAAGGAAGTCTATCCGTGGACATAATGTAGCCTTAAAACTAGACATAGCAAAGGCTTTTGATAGGGTATCCTGGATTTTCCTCATTAAAGTTCTGAGATCTTTTGGATTTGCTGAACAGTTTATAGATAGAATTTGGAGAATCATATCCAGCTGCAGTTTTTCTATACAGTTAGATGGAGCTGCTGAAGGGTATTTCAAAGCTTCACGATGACTTCGACAGGGTGACCCATTGTCTCCACTCCTCTTTGTCATTGGAGTAGAAGTCCTAAGCCGTAGCCTAAGCAAACTAATGAACTCATGCAATTCATTTGCATATAGTGTGCCAGCAGGTTGTAATATACTATCACATCTGGCATATGCAGATGATATACTGATTTTCTGCCGAGGGACTAAATTTGCCTTAGATGCTGTTTTACGTGTTCTGCATAAGTATGAGAGAGTCTCAAGACAGTCAGTCAACATTTCCAAGAGCAGCATCATCATTTTCCCAACAGTAGCCGCTGAAAGAATCAATCTGATGAAGACACGGACAGGTTTTATACATACCCCTCTTCCAGTTACATACCTAGGGGCACCTGGAAGGAAATCTGTTACTCTTTTCAACAGTCTCATCACAAAAATGTAAGCCAAATTGGATGGATGGACCGTAGCCTCTCTGTCAAGTGGAGGCAGGCTTAAATTAATCAAGCATGTCCTTGGCAGTATGTCAACCTACTTGTTTATGGTTCTGCAACCGCCTGCGGGGATCATTCACAAGCTGGAGCAAATCATGTCTAATTTCTTTTGGGGATGGGCAGACAACAAAAAGAAAACCCATTGGAGATCTTGGATTAATATATGCCTACCTCAATCTGAAGGAGGCCTGGGACGTAGAAGAATATATGACGTAGCCCAGACCTTCAGTATGAAGCTATAGTGGAAACTAAGACAAGGAACTGGACTCTGGGCTGAATTTATGCTACAGAAGTACTGTAAGCATGTTGACTTAACTAATGTGCAGATCAAAGCGTCTGACTCTCATTGCCGAAAAAGAATACTGGATAATCGAAAAATTATGCTAAAATCAATCTATTGGATTATTGACCAAGGACACTGCAATTTCAACAAGGATGATTGGCGTGGCCTCTCGGCACTTCATGTATTACCTAACTCTGGACTGGGAAATATGTCAGTACATGAACTGTGGACAGATGCAAAATGGGATGAAGGAAAACTTAGAGATTTTATTTCATCTCACCAGGTGACACATATTATGAGCATTCCAATTCAGGAAGGAGGGGAAGATTTAATGATCTGGATGTCATCTCCAACTGGGAAATTTTCTACTAAAACTGTGTGTCATACCATACGGCAAAGACATGATCCTGTGCTTAAGTACTCGTGGATGTGGGATCCTCACATACCCAAGAAGATCAGTATCTTCGTGTGGAAGGTTATGTATGACCTATTACCTGTTGATGCACGGATAAAAGATAAAGGGGTCATACTAGCCTCAAAATGCTCTTGTTGTCAAGCAGGTCATATTGAAACACTTGAGTATTTGCTATCTTCCGGGGAACTTACTATGGCAGTCTGGGGATATTTTGATGTTATGTTGTCTAACTCATATTCTTTGATTAATCTTGCTAGTCGCCTAGATGTTTGGTTGGCAGTTAAAGCGGGGAAAACATTGCTTTTCCTACGCAGAGCTCTTACCATGATCATATGCTGGGAGATTTGGGAGCACCGCTGCAACATACGTTTTAACTCCATGTCTTTGCAGGCATCAGTTGTCATTCACAACATATCTATGCTACTGAAAGACATCTTCTTTGCTAGTACATATTATATGCCATCTAAACAGCAGGAGAGGCAGATTCTGGATAAACTGGGCATATCATTACAGCAGCCTCCTCTCCAAGCTATACATTATTGCTTTTGGGAACCTCCAGCTGCTCCTTCTATCAAACTTAACGTGGATGGTAGCTTCACTTCTACCATAGCCGGCGTAGGTGATATCTTCAGAGATGATCACGGAAACTGCTTACTTATTTTCTCCTCGCATGTTGCATGCAACTCTACCATAGAGGTAGAAGCCATGGCACTCCTTCAGGGATTGAAACTTGCTGCTCAGAGGAACTAGCAACATCTTGATATTCAAACTGACTCTCTATTGCTTTTGAATGTGATATTGCAAATCATAGACACGCCGTGGAAGATATACTGTCAGGTCAAGGAGATTAAATCACTGATGAGCCGCCTACGATCATGCACCATCAAACACGGCTACAAGGAAGTGAACAAGGTTGCTGATGCACTTGCAAAAAGAGGCAGCCAACTACAGTCAGGAGACCTTTTCATTAGCACTGAACCACCAGCTGACATTCTCCAGCTACTTCAAAGTAACCTTAGGCGAGACATACACAAGAGGAGGAAAAGACGCGCAGCATGATAATATTCCAATCAACCATGAAGTACTTCACTAACAACTTATCTGTCGTGCTAAAGGAGAGCATCATCTCGATCAATAATGTTTGTAGCTTTACTCTATCAAATGTAACCAGTTATCTTGAGGATGGGAAAGGTGATATAGGGTGTCATAATCTTTTCTCCCCTAGGATTTTCCTTG
>JAOYMZ010025918.1:0-17475 GCA_025802335.1 Pinguicula primuliflora | reverse complement strand
CCGTCCACTTTTTCCTCCTTATTTTTCCTTGCACATGTTTTTCCTTCTTCTTCACATTTTTCAATGTGCTCATTGATGATCCACATGGGATTGTCTCCTTTGCCGACACGCCTGACTCCGGACCTGTCTGTGAGGAGCAAATAAGCAGCAGTTACTCTACCTACCATTTTCCCACACCTCTCTAACTGAAAGGAGGGGAGCTCCCCCATAAATATGAGGCCTCTTTATGTTGTTTAAAGTATATTTAATATTTGAGTTTTGGGTTTTTATTTAAAAATCGAAACTTATATATGAGTTTTTTTTAAAATTTATATATGAGTTTTGGGTTCAAAAATTTAAAGTCCAATAGTTTAAATTTTATGGGTTTTTGGATTTGATTCAAAAATCTGAAGCCCAATAGTTTAAAATTTTGTTTCATTTTGTATACGTGCGGATACGGGCTAAATCTGTATCCACCCGTCAAAAAAACGGTCAAGAGCGGATCGGACAAAAAATAAAACGAGCGGGCTTAGGCCTGCCTGTTTTATAAAATGGTCCGGACGGGGCCGCAGCCCCCTGAACCGTTTATAAAAACGGGCGGGCGGGTTTATCCCACCCGTCTGTATGCCGAACACTAGGACAACAGATGCTCAACTGACTCTTATTGTGGTTGCCAATTGCAGCAGAACCATCTCGAGACAATTGAAATTCCAATTTTTTGGATTCTGTCATCAACAACGACTAAATTCGTAACAACCCCTAAATTCGTAACGACCACAATATATTTATTACTCTTAAATATGTAGTCAAGATCCATAAATCATAAATTATACACCTATTCCGATGGATTTAAGGTCGAAACCATGAACTTACCCAAAATAAAAGGTCGAAATCATAAGATGTACTATGATTCACTCATCACAAAGTCTCTTTATTTCTAATTTACTCGTAAACTTTAATCTCACATGTTGATTGAGTACACATAAGAGTGAGCATCGTATGGACCATTGTCATTTTTTCCATTCATATTAAATAAAAAATGAATAAATTATTTAGTTTTCTATTTACATAGCATGGACTGCGGTAGAAGGATAACTAACCTCAACCGCTGCTAGGTGTGGAAGTCCCAAGTACAACATTTGGACCCTAAACCCAATCAAACCTAATGAGCCTTAATTAACCATAATCCATTAATTAGTCATTAATTTATCATCACAATTTATAATTCACTCATTATACGCTCAGTTTGATAGATTTATTGAGGCATCTTGAGATGTAGTATGATTCACATCTCAAAAGATTTTATGAGTAATGTAATAAAATCTCATTGTAACTTACACAAAAAAAAACTAAAATCTGTTTATTTTCTGAGTTTTTGGACTTGGACAAGGGTAGACCTATATTTGGTCTTGGACCAAAAATAACCGATTCAAGCCCGGATCCGTCCTAATATAAATCCGCCTCTGGTATCCAGTGGGCAATGGCTACTAACCTGTGTACTGAGATTGGGCTGATTGGAGAAAAATAAGGCCCAATAGAAATATGAACCAGTCCAGTGGCATATTAATAAGAAGAAGAACAAGAGTGCATCCCGTCCCTTCCCCTCTACAATTTAGGCGACGCCGACATTGACATTCTAGTTCGCTTGTTCCCGTTGATCGAACGTCGAAAACAATCTACAGATATTTCGAGGTCTCGGTGAGTAATTGAATCTCTTGTTACTTCTCCTATTCAGTTGCACATAGTTCACTTATTCGCTTAGGGTTTATTTGAATTCTATGGCTTTGGTTGTTGTTATTGTGGTGGGGATTTAATCATCTTCGGTATGCTTCGTGCGATTTACTTTTCACAGGACTGGATGGCGACACAACAAGCCGTACCCGCTGCTGAGGAAGCAAAAATCGATATTTTTGAGGATGATGATGAGTTTGAGGAATTTGAAATCGGACAAGGTTCGTAAATTTCTTCATTACAGACTTTTAAAAATATTTTCGTTTGTTAATGCTCTGTTGATTTTCGCCATGGGTTGGTTCTGGAAGAATTTATTCTTGATGTATACTCAATGATATAGAAGTATTGACCTGTTTCCGCCATTGCATAGTTAAGTCTGTTTATTATATGGGTAATGTTAGGTGTTTATCATTATTTGACACACTTACTAAACACACTAATGGCAACACAAGTACAATTAAAAGAAAATGAAATAATAGCAATATTAAAATTGTGGTTGAGATTTAGTAAGTGTATCAAGTACAAATAGCATTTTCCTTATTATATTGAAGCCACAGAAATACAGAATTTTGTTGGCGACTCGTCATAGTTATCAAGGCCTAGGAGAAGCTCAGGCTAACAGGGATCCACCTGGTCCGCCTACCAACACTTTTTTGACATAAAACGTAGTAAATTAAATAAAACGTAAAACCAGCAAATTGTTCTTCCCCAACTGTTAGCTCTGTGAGAAACATTTGCCCAACCATGGAGTGGAATGATTTACGAGAATATACATACAATATCTTGGTGGTAAATTCTTAAAGTTGTCTTTAATGAAGAGTTTGTAGTTCGATGAAGAATGGTGTATTATCTCCTAAACGATTACTAAACCTTATTTTGATTTCAAAACTTGCTAAAAACCCTAAACTTTAGAAGAAGTCGCCGTGGGAGACCTCAGTGCCTAGGCAAGGATTATTGGTTAGACACATGAATGAATGAACCTTCATTCACTTGTAAGATCTTTTATGGCAGTTGTCCGTTCTTTTTTGTATTATCAGCTAGTGCTTCAGTTGATATAATTTTCTTTCAGCTGAATCAGAGTATTTGTTCTCTTTGCTGATTGTTGTCTATAGTTGCGGTTTTGCTATGGTATAATAATCATCAGGCATGGGAATAACCTTTTCTTCATCATTGTGTATGATTTTTTTTTTTGCTTATGTTAAAAGTTTATGTTTTCAATATTGTTATGTCTCATGAAGTGATAATGCTCGATTAGTTCCTTCTAAATCAGTTCCAGTTTCATTTCTTTTTAATCAACTCTCAAATAAGTTAGCGGGCAATCTATACACATTCACTTAATGCTTTCTTTCTTCTGCATGATATGCTATAGAATTGGACGACAAAGAAGAAGTGAAACAGATCACTCAACAATGGGAAGACGATTGGGACGATGATGATGTGAATGACGACTTCTCCTTGCAGCTCAGGAAGGAATTGGAGAGCAATACTGAGAAAAAGTGATGTTTAAGTTTCCTAAAACTTAGCAGTACTTTTTTTCTTGCATCCATAACTTTTACTTTTAAAACCCAATCCTATTCTCCCTCTATCCCATTCCTACTAATATGTATTCTGTAAGCTGATATTCTAAATTGTATCTTCTATGTTAGTAGCTTTATCGAATTGGATCCTGATGGCTTGAATGGTCGAGTTGAAACACTTAAGAATCAAGGTTTCATGCTGCTATATTCACATACTTGGGCCTGTTTGGCAGTGAGATTTTAAAAAATTGTTCAAAACCTGTGTTTAGTAACAAGGATAGTTTGGAAAAAAAATTCACGGCAATTTGGATGAATTAACTTTTCTTTCTAACTTTATGAAATTTGGATGGATAATTGATTTTTTTTATTTAATCTAGTATACTAAATGCTGGATATATTTTCTTATATCAATAAATCACATATCACTATACCTCACCTATTTCTACTACTAAACCTATCGATAAATGAAAATTCCGAAATGAAGGAAGAAAAAAATTGCACAAGGTTTTGCATCATTTGTTAAAACACATTATTGCTCCAGAACTCGATTTTTTTTTTCCTGTTCGAATTTGAGATACAATACATGGGTTGTGCAAATAAACCATTGGATTTTTCAAGGGCCACGGTGCTTGAGGAAACACAGACAGCCTTGCTGCTGATCAACTGGGATCATTCCTCCACCTTTTGTTGTGTCGATGGCTTCTAACATGGCGACCACCTCATCCATTTCAGGCCTCTTGTCAGGGTTAGCGTCCCAACAACGCTTCATCACGTTGCCAAGGGAGCTCGGACAGCAACGTGGTATTTCGGGTCTCAAGTTCTGGAAACAAGTGTTGTCTTTTCAGCAACACAAGTTTTGGAAACAATATAAACCGCACACTATGGCACTGCGGGATTGGTGCGATAGATGGGTCGGTGTTGAATACCCTTGTGCGGGCCCGCTGATCGGCCAATCCCACAGTGGTACGAGGGTACCGTACACGATGCAGTGTCGCCAAAACATCAAGGGAAGAGATGTTACCTGGCGAACAACTGCGGAAGTCACCTCGGAGAAACTAAGATCAGGATAAGGCATGTCACAGCAATAAACCTCCCATAAACAGATGCCGAAGCTGTAAACATCACACTTTCTATTGTACGGGTTGCCATTTAAGACCTGCGGATTGTTTGATATGGTAAAACTAGCATGAATGAATAGCATCAAAGAAATGACTAGGACAAGAACACAGTTTGTGAGTTTTGGTCAGTAATTGAACCCGTGACGAATTCTTGCAACTAGACAAGAAACATCAGCAATTCGCTCACAGGTTACGGGTTCAAATTTCCTGGGTGACATTATCTATTAAAAAAAAAACATCAGCAGTATCGCAAAATAACATAATACCTCTGGAGCCATATAGCCAAGGGTCCCTGTCTCTCCAGTCATATCATTAGGATTTGAGGCTTCAATACGAGCAACACCAAAATCAGCTATTTTTACCGTGCGCGTCTTGTCCAAAAGCATGTTTTCTGTCTTGACATCTCTGTGAACGATCTTCTGAGAATGAAGGTAACTCAGCCTGCAAAACCAGAGGTGACAGAAGGAAAATGTGTAGATAAAATATCCCAAAAAAAGATACAGAATATCCAATGAGGGTACCCTCTAGCAAGATCAAGTGCAATCTGCATGACTATTTTGAAAGCAAGCTTCTTTCGCCGGTTCTTTATGAGATACGACTTCAAGGCTCCTCCGGGAAGATACTCAACAACAACGCAACATATATTGCTTGGCATCCCAACATGACCATTGTCCGTCTGAATGGTAAGGTCTGAATAGCCCATCGTTGCCCCAATGAACTGCAAGACGGAATTAAGACGACGTAACTGTCGTAATACTAATTCGATCATTGCTAGTATATAAGTGGCTAAGGCATTAGGAAAAAATCACAACCTTTGTTACATTAGGATGATCAAGTTTGTGCCACACCGCAACTTCTTGAGCAAATGCTGCCCTTAGAGACGATACTTCGGCTTGACTCCTGTGACCTTCTTCACCCCAGTCCAGAAGTTTAACTGAGGAAATAATAACAGTGAAGGAGACAACATAAGCTGTTAAGTCGTAAAATATAACTGCACGGGAAAGGGTTCTTGACAAAATCTTGGAGCAACAGAGCCCACGTAGATAGAAGAAAGGATGAGGATTATTTTGTGGAAATCACGGACATGAACCATTACAACTACCTTTCTTTCAGGCCAAACTTCTGTTTAGGATATTTTACTTTTAAAACAACTAGAGAGTGACAAGAAAGCCGTGACTAAATGATCAAAAGTTCCTACAGGCTACAGCTATGGGACCACTCAGCCGGAGGATTGAAATTTTAGATTGGATGATCATATAAATAGTTTTTAACTCAAAAAACAGATCCTTCAATCAAGGAAATGCTAAACGTGAAGCGATTCTTCTATAAGAGATGCATTGAGTAATGAGCCTCATGGTGTGGATAACTTCCCTAATGGCGACAGAAAACTGAAGCAGAAGTTAAAATCTCAAGAAAGTTCATTATACAAGTCCAACTTAAGTTTGCAGCCAACTTCTTGATGAGGAATACCAAAACATTTATCGTTCTAGATTGCATAGAAGAGTGATGCTATAAGGCACTCCTTTTCACACCTCTTTTGCACCTCCGATGAGGAGTAAGCACTCAATTGGGCGAAATATTATTCTTGCATTTTTCAACACCTAATTGGGTGCAGACATCTAATGGTGCAGAGGTGCAAAAGGAGTGACAAAAGGAGGTGACTTATAGCACTTTCCTCCATACACTTCCCACATTCCTCACTCACTACTTTATTGCTCGGTATTTTGCAGTTCGTCACACAATCTGTCTTAAATTTTTTCACAACTTCGTGAATTACATATTCTAAGACCATTCAATCAGATCTACATATTCTAAGACCATTCAATCAGATTGAGACTGAGCCGTTAAGACTACAAAGTAAAAGAATTGAAACTGTAACTTTAGACGAAAAATGCGGACTCACCGGCAACATCTTGTCCTTCGTAAATGCCGCGGTGTACGGTCCCAAATGTGCCTCGTGCAATCACGCCTTTAATGATTAGTTTCGCTGGGTCAATTTCCCATTCCTGCCTCTGCCTCCTGGTCGTTGACACTGGTGCTGGTGAGTCGGTAGTGACGGGAGCGGCGGCGGCGGCGCCGGAGTGAGTGGAGTTGGATGAATCTTCTTGATTCTTCTTGTTCTTGTCCACCGTCCACGCCCTGCTCAAATGCCTCTCTAGCTGCTCGTCTAAGCTTTTCAAATCGATCTGATCTGCCCTCACGAACCCATCACTGCTTTTCGCCATTTTCACTCGAATGCTTCTTCTTCACAGTGGAGTTGGAGTACACATCCCATATCGATATAAATGGTGGGTATATATATTGGCTGTCCAAGAGTTGTATTTTCGTCGTCTTGTCTTGCTTCAACTTGTTGTCAAGCTTCCTTGTTGTCTATATGTATTAATGGAAAACCTGTATATGAGAAAGAGAGCTGCAATTTATTGCAGGGAAGGTGAGGAGTGGGGTAGATGGTTTGTGAGGGGAAGAGACAACAGGTCCATGTGGCTCTTTTAGCACATGGAAAAACCTGGAGGCCTTTATACCAGTTTAATCCTCTGATTTTAGGATTTAGCGTTTTAGTCCGTATATTTTTGTTAATTATAAAAGGACACCAAAGATGACTTTTTTTTTTGCGTATAGATAAGTTTTTTTAGCAAATCTTTGCGTATAGATAAGCATTCTATTTTGGATGGACATGTAAATTAATTAAGAATTAAATTAAATAAGACAAAATTAATTGATTTATTAATTCAAAAATTTTATAAATTTAAATAATTCTAAATTTAATAAAATATTAATTAAAATTATGGTGAAACCGCAAAAAATATAAAAATGTAAATCCTATAAACCCTAAATTCTAAATTTAAATAATGCTAAATTCCAATAAAAATAGTAATTAATTACGTCGCCTTCGCCGTCAACAGATTAAAACCTTAAACTCTGAATAAACTCTAAATCCTAAATTAATATAAATCCCAAACCCCGAATAAATCCTAAAACCCTAATAAAAAAGAGTAGTTAATACTACGGCGACTTTACCGTCAAAAAATATAAAATCCTATCCTATGAACCCTAACTCCTAAATTAATATAAACCCTAAATTCCGAATAAATCCTAAAATCCTAATAAAAAATAGTGGTTAATATTACGGCGGCTTCACCGCCAAAAAATATAAAACCCTATCCTATAAACTCTAACTCCTAAATTAATATAAACCCCAAACTTAATAAAAAAATACTAGTTAATATTACGGCAGTTTTGCCGCCAAAATATAAAACTCAATCCTATAAACCCTAACTCCTGAGTTTCGCCGAATAAATCGTAAACCCCAAATTAACCCTAAATTTCTATCGCATCTAAACCCTAAACCTCGAATAAACCCTAAACTACGAATAAACCCTAAATCCCAAATAAACCCTAAACCTCAAATAAACCTTAAATTTTGAATAAACCCTAAACACTATCTGCCCTAAAATTCTAAATCGAAAAAATTAACTCTTTTTTTTCTTTTTATTTTTTAATCCTAAATCCTAAATTCTAAATCTATCAATAACAACAAAATATATTATTTAATAATATTAATTTTAATTATTATTTGTTGACCCTATCATTTATTAACTATTATTACAATATGTAGTATCACATATTGTTGACACATGTCATAGTAGGAATGGTGTCCATTTTTTTTGAATGGTGTCCATACATATATGGATGAATTTGAATAGAGAGCTAGCTATTTTAGGGGTGAAGGTGGAAAGAAAGTAAATTAATTATCTACCTTAATCCTCGGTGTAACCCTATTTTAGTTCTAGTTGGACTGATGCTATATTGATGGCTGTATCTATATTGAGGAAGAGTGGCCATTGATACTCGGAGTAATTTTCAAGTGCCGGATGGTACGATGCCAAATGGCATCCTACCGTGCCGAATATGTATCTCGACCGTCGGATTACATAATAAAAACATTCCTATTGGATAATGCTATTTTTCTAAATAATATTACGGCGGCTTCGACACCGTAAAAATCTAAAACCCTATTTAAATGTTATAAACCCAAGAGCTAAATATAAACTCAAGGGCTAAACCCTAAAAAACCAAGGGCTAAACCGTGGTGTGTCTCGACCGTCGGATGCATATTCGACACGGTAGGGTGTTATTCGACACCCTACCATTCGGCATTTGAAAATTTGTGTTGATACCCTTTTGTACATATCGAGACCAAATATGTAGCATTAAAGGAAATAAAAACGTTGATGGTTTGTGTTAATATGATTTAGCTTTTAAATAGCTTTTGAAGCATGATTCAAAGTAAAAGAATTAGACAAACAAAATCGACTAATTAAAAAATGAATTTAACTCGTGAAGCCATGCAATCTGATCAATTTGTATGGAGAGCTAGCATTATTCTTCTATTTTAGGCATGAAGGTGGAAAGAAAGTAAATTAATTATCTACCTTAATCCTTGTTGTAACCCGATTTTAGTTCTAGTTGGACTGATGCTATATTGATGGCTGTATCCATATAAATCATTCTTAATTAATTAAATAATTACTCTTGAGTCAATTATTATCATGGTATCATAGTCAGATGAAAAAACTATTTCTTAACCTAGTCTAACCGGTGTCACCACTAATGGCTGAGAACGGTACGCCACTTACTGTTGTGTGCAGCTCCCAACCTATTTCCATGAACCAGATATTTGAATCCCTTTATCATCCCCAAATTTCATCTACATCTAATCTGTCTCCACCAAATTTACCAAAAATGAACTCTGACAATAATCTAAATCCTCAACTTTCTATCAAACTCAAAAATTCCAACTACTCTTCGTGGGCTTCAGCGACGGATCTGAGGATCTGATTTATGGGTTGTGTTTCACATAGGGTGTGGATCCTGTAGATATCTAGGGATCTAAATAGGGAGTATGGGGGACTGCAGGTCCAAGAGAAAAAAAAATCGGTGGTGCAGGTGCACCCCCCACCCCTCCGCCATTGCGTGAGTTAGATTGATACAAATGGCAATAAGAGGAAGATGTTATCTTAATCATATTACCCCTAAACCTCCTCTTGAAACCAATCTCCGATATAAAAAGTGGGTCGACAATGATGCTAACATGGCTTATTGGATCTTGAAAAATATTGAACCGAATTTGCTTAATGAGTATATTGATTATCTAAATTCAAAAGAAGTATTGGACCAAATCGCATTCGCCTACAATGGTGGTAGGATTCGTTATAAATATTCGATCTTATGGTCCGGGAAAATAATTTGAAGCAAGGACACATAATCTAGAAAATTTTTATAGCATTCTTTAGGCTTTTTGAAAGAGATTCATCGGTGGTCTCCAAACCCAATGAAGTGTTCAGAAGATGTCAAAGTCTATAACTAGATGCAACAAGACACTGGTTTGTTTTAATTTTTAGCAGGCATAGATGATGAGTGATGGAATTACAGTCAGATATAGTAGCCATACTGATGGTAGACAGATCATGGATGGAGTGCTAATAGCAAATGAGGCAATTCTTGAGATGTAGAAAACCAAAACATCAGCAGTGATACTAAAACTGAATTTTGAGAAAGCATATGATGCAGTAAATTGGAAATTTCTAGATGATATGACAAGAGAGTTAGGACTACCTGAAAAGTTCAGAATATGGATTATGGAGTGCCTACATTTAGCATCCTCTGTTGTTCTAATAAATGGCAGCACATTCTATCCATCCAAGGGGCTTAGACAAGACGATCCACTATCACCGTTTCTATTCTTAATTGTGGTAGAAGGATTATCAGCATTGATCAGAAAGGCTACTTTTCTAAATTTAATGGATCCAATCCTGATAGGAAGAGATAAAGTCCCACTCACACACTTGCAGTTTGCTGATGACACGATTTTTTTCGGACAAGCTTCCTGGAAGAACATAAAGGGATTCAAGGCAATACTGCAAAGCTTTGAGATGCTGTCAGCTTTAAAGATTAACTTCGAGAAGAGTAGGTTGATTGGAATAAACTGTTCAAACAGCATGGTAGAAGAGATGACATCTTTCTTGAATTGCAAAGTAGACAAGACTCCCTTCATTTATCTAGGTCTTCCAGTTGGTGCCAATCCACGAAAAAGCATAACATGGCAACCAGTTCTCAAAAAAATCAGAAACAGGTTACAAAGATGAGAGAAAATGACACTTTCAGTTGGAGGCAGACTTGTTCTCATTAATTCAATTCTAGCAGCACTTCCATGCTACTATCTATCCTACTTAAGGGACCCTAGAGTCGTATTAAACCAACTAGAAAAACTGTTCAGGGATTTCTTTTGGGGGGCATCACCGGAACACAAAAGGATTTATCTATAATTGTTCAGGGTTTGTTACTCAGTGTAACCTGGCCACCAGAGGGGTGTCCTTGCCCACAACCAGATGTATTGAATGTGATATAAGTGATGACATCTATTTTGCGAATGTAATGTGGCTCGGCAATATTGGCAATTTATCTATACTTGGCTTCTTGCGGGCAGTGCACATCCACCTGCGGATGCATGTACGATTGCTGGACAAATGCAGAAGATTGAACCGCCTTGGATGCCCATTATCTGGAATGCAGTCTGGCAAATTGCCGTCTGGGAGTACTGGAAGTCCAGAAACTAGTATGTCTTCAGTAGTATTGAGCCTGATTTGGAGCAAATTGTCGAATATGTTAAATTATAGACATGGTTGATACTTAATGTACGGAAAATGCTATAACCTGGTATGGGTCATGGAGAGTAGAATCGGCATCCTGTAGATTGTATTGGGGCATCAAATTAACGTAGATATGCAGTAGAAGTGAAATCGGTGAAGCTCTAAGCGAAAGAAAATAAAACTGGAAGCATTGCGACACGAATACACTTAAACCCAACAAATAGGTGTCGAATATTCTGCCAGTTACGAGTGAAATGGAGCATCGGTGAAGATCGGTGAGGTCCAAGAATTGGATGGTGTTAGTGATGTTAGGAATAAATGTACAAATAAGGAAAAGGGATAAAGATGAATCCCTTCCTTATATGAGAATCCATTGATTGATGGGATTGATGAGGATCTCGAGTCCTATATATGTATGCAGTGTAAAAGATGAAAAAGAATAAGAAAAATAGAAGAAGAGAAGTTCTCTCTTCCGTGGAGTAGAGTTTATTTCCCGAACCACATAAATTACGTGTTCACAACAGGCGTATGCAAGGTTTGAGAAAATGTTGGGTGTTCCCTGTACGCTAGGCGGTCTGGGCAGTCAGAGCAGCCGCCTAGGCGGCGTACGACCGTCCGCAAATTTAATTTATTTTATTTACATATACTATATTTTAGGTATATTGTCCATGGGCGTCCGGCCAGACTGCACAAGATAAATTCGGGACGGCTTGATATTTTTGACCTCCTAGACGATACATAGACGGCCAAAACGGCCGAACTCTCGAACAAAGGGCGTATGGCATTCACAATCCTCAAGTTACGTTCCTTCGTCTTGCGGTAGATGTAAAATGGAGTATTCACATCTCATGAGATTGAGATGGGTGAAACTAATGGTTGATGAAGAATTCTACCAATTATGGTATCCAACTCAATCACGTATTCTTCAAGATTATTATGGTTACAGTAGTTTCTTCTCGCCTCCACAAATACTTTTTCTCTGGAACTTACAAACCATATATATTCCCTTTACCCAAAGAGTGCACCGAATACATTTACCTATTGAGATTTGGGAGATGCAGCAACTTTGGCATCTTATAGCGCCTTCATATATTTTGCCGGATCCTGCAATTGGAGAGAAAGAGTTCGCTGCCCTGGAAGAGCTACAAACACTAGAGATCCTCGAAGTGAGATCAAAGATCGAACGAATGCCAAATATACGCGTGCTGAAAATTGGTTATCACCATAAGTATGTGGGGGACAATATGTCTTTTTTCACACAACTCGAGTCGCTCACCTTGAATATTAGAAACATGAAGAACATCATCTTCCCCCACACACTCAGGAAGTTGCATCTTCAAAGGTGTAAACTCCGTCACGCGGACATGGATGTCATTGGTTCATTGTCGGATCTTCAAGTGCTGAACCTAGACAACTGTTACTTCGAGGGTAATATTTGGATTCCAACAGAAGGGAAGTTTCTACAGTTGAAAGTCCTCAAAATACAATCGAGCATGTTGAGATGTTGGGAAGCAGAACAGTACCACTTTCCTAAGCTAGAGAGACTCTGCTTGAGGGATATGCACCAAATGAAAGAGATTCCTTCTGATATTGCAGACATACCAACTCTGCTCTCCATTGATTTGATCAGATGCAGTGAGGAGATAATTGAGTCCGCGAAGAGAATACTTGTTGAACAACAAAGCTTGGGAAACTATGTTCTCAAGATTTATGTATATTCTATGTGGGGCAAACCTACGGTAATTGCTCCATTAAAAGTTTAAAAAACAGAGTTAATATAAAATTTCTTAAAGTTTTGTTCCATTTTAAAAAATAGGTAATAGTATAAACATCCTCTTCACTCTTATGATGTAGAGCAATGAAAACAAAAAACGACAACATGAGATTCACTATAATCTAATCTAATATTATTTGTCAAACTGTCTATTGAATCCACTAATTTCAGTTTGTTGAAAATTAAAACATTGTGGTTGAGTAGGACCTCTTTCAACATAACGTATTCTTAGTTTGTCTCTAATTTCATATGGATAACTAATGAGTGTTTTACTGTATCAATAATAACATCACTACTTAATAATTCATTGCTTATTCAAGGTTTTTTACTACGATCCCCATCGTTGTCATCTACCATAATAGATGATGACTATTTCAATTGTAGATGGACATTCTTCAACAAATTTTTCAATGTTTTCAATTTTCATAACAATTTACTTAATAAAGAATATATATTATGACCAATAAGCCAAACATATGCAATGTAAGTATCACTTATGCACATATGGCGCCAACAAAAATAACAACTTGAAATCTATATATAAAGATAGGATGTTAAATATATTACCCCTCTCGGAGAAGGATATATCGCACCCTCTCACATGTGGTGCAGGTGGGACCCACACACACTAATATTGATGTGTGTATGCTTGTGAGGGGGTGTACAGAGGTATGTGTGTAATATGGGGTTGTGCTATATCATTGGTCACCCCTCTCTCACCAACAGCAAATTCTAACGTATGCCACATCAACATTTTTTGTCCGAGTAAACACACACGCGAAACCGAAAATGAGGCTAATTTCCCCTCTCAGAATAGGTTTTCATTCACATCCTCTTCATCCGTCCGCCAATACGATTTCTCCACCGATTGTCCCCTTCCACTTCCCCTTCGTTTCCACTGTCTTATGTGTTCGATTTGTTTTCGATCTCCTTCTTTTCCTCTTACAGGTGACTGAGACAGATTTAGTCTGTGGAAAATGATTTTGTTTCTCAGAACTTCTACTTATGTTTCTGATTTTTTTTTGTTCGTATTCTCACTGATTGTTCCTTTCTATTTGCAGGGCAAGCACGAAAAGCTCAACTTCTTCCAGGTATGACCCCTTCATCCATCCGCTTGATGGGACGTATACACGTCACGCAAATGCGCAAGTATATGCAGTCGTACAAGTAATAAAACATTGGCAAGCAGTGGTCATCTCTCAAAGGAGTAGGTCCTAAACATGCAAAGCCTACAATTAAATCTCATAGTAACCAAACAACAAGGTTTGTAACTAAACTAATAACAGAATATAATTAAACTAATCTATCACTAATCTAACACAAACTTAATTGCATAAATTAAATGGGTATTGAATTACACTCAGGAGAGAGATCAGCTCAAGGCAATGTATCTTGCCCCGCTATGCAAACATAACAACCTATACATATATACATGCTCAGCTTGTTCATTCATACCACGGGACTCAAGTACAACTACGGTTCACGAGAAAGACGCATTGCTGCTCTAAACCTCAGATAGGTGACATTGTGTTCTTAAAGTTAACTATCCCTATTGTGGCATCAAAAGTTAGAGGTAATCCCCTAGGCTAATGATGATCATATGTTTAGAGTAAAACCTCACCCTTGTGATCGAGTTACCGAGGCAAGGTTTTCAAATAGATGAAAAACATGCAAGATCTAACCTAAGCTAAGGCAAGCACTCATGCTAACGGAGAGTAGTCACACATGTTCACTTTGTCACTCCATGAACCGTGCTTTGACATAACCATCGGTGCGAGAATTAGCAATGGAGAACAAGCATGCAAGATAATCTCAACTTCTCATTCACAACAAAGCTTAAACATATTTATATGAAATGGAACGAAACTAGAACATTAATATATGAACAAGTCATAAATGTCTACATAGTGGGGCTCGGAGATTAGCCCACGCTTAGGGAATGGGCTTGAGAACAAGCAAAATAAGCACAAGAATAAGCCATAAATAGAATGATAATGACAAAACCCAAGTTTCTCCCTGGTCCAAAATCAATGCATTCTTCCTCTCCCCTTTGTGCTCTTCAATACCCGAAGGTATTTCTCCTCTCTTTATGGTCTTGGCACCTTTCTTGAGCCCTTGGTTGAAATACCCGAAGGTCCCCTATTTTGAAGGAAGGGGTTCTGCCCTCTTCTGGTGTGTGGAATTTTAAAATGTCATTGGGGATGTGTCTTTTTGACCGAATGTCTCTCTCTTTGTCGTATCAGATGGAAGGGTGAGTGTAGTAGATATTTTTGGAATATGTGCCAAACAAATTCAAATCTCCCCTCCTCATTTTGTGTAGACATCCGAAGGCATGTATGTATTTGGTCAAAGAATTCAACCTTTAGTCACCTTTGTTGACCAATTCAATTCTTCTTTCCTTTTATGATTTGGTTTGATAATTGAAGGAGGTGTGGCCTTTTCCTAGCCAAACAATCTCTTGTGTGTATGTATAACACACGGCCAATGCTTCTTCCCTTGAAATATTCATCTTCACTTGTATGAAAATATAACTCCAAATGTGTAGTTTTGGTGAAGGAATGTGTAGCTTTGCTCAACTATTGCACTTGATCTTCACATATCTGGATAATGCCAAAATATGCATGAAATGAGTAGAAATCCTGCAAAATACGAACATGTGTCTCTTTTCTCCAAGTTAGCTCAAATAATAATCATTTAGAGCATAATCTAAGTGTTTAGAGCATGAAAAGATATAAAATAACATGTAAAATAAGCTCCAAATAGGGACTCATCACCCCTCCACACTTAAACGATGCTTGTCCTCAAGCATAAACTAAGAGAAACAACCAGATATGAAATCCAATAAGCATGTATGCATGAATAAAATTAGATAGTGAAAATATCATGCATTGTGTATATGAATTTGGTTTGAAGAATGGCTTGAAGCAAGACATCAACATGTACCTAAATGGATCAAATGAGCAGTAGGCAATCAATGCTAGACAAGAGGGAGATCAAATAGACAGATGCAATGAGGAGAACGAATGTAAGGGAGGTAAATGCATCACCACATATCATATAAACTATACTTCCCTAGCAGCTTCTAGTGTGGCCTTTCTAGCATGCATCCTGCTTTTTCTAGTAATGCATTGAACCCTTATCCATCCAACCACATACCTAGTGCACAAGTTTTCGTAGTAATCTCAAGTTGAGCCTCAACTCCATCACACTTTCTTTTAGGGATAGTGTATAGGTGAAGGCTCCTCTCAATGTGGATAATCCTTTATATCCAGTTTGCCTAAGAGATAATGGTGATCAACTGCTCGTGATCTCTTCTTCATCATTTTTCAACAGTGACTCAGCTTCTTCTTTGTTGCTTATGGTTCTTTTGGTTTCTCTCATGCAAGTTCTGGACCAGATCCAGAAGCATCACAATTCGGGGCGAATCTGTCTGGACATACTACAAAATTCAGTTCTTGCAAGAGTTTCTCCAACTTCATTCTCAGAAATTGAGTAAAGTCATCATAGGTTGGGACATGGTGCAAAAGAGAATCAGGAAGCAACATTAAAACCTCTAATTGAAAGGTTCATAAAAACATGTGATAGTTGGATGAACAGAATTTTGTCTATTTTTGCCCTAAGTATAAGATGATGTTGATGACTTCTAATTTTTCGGTCAGATCATATAAATGATGTTAGGTTCAGGATTGTAATCCCGAATATTCAAACGTTGTGAATCAACGGTCATGATTATAATCTTAAACCTAACATTATTAATCTGATTATAAGATTTTGGATGATAAAATTTCTATATGACCACGTAAAAAAATTTGTACTAACTCTTTTGTGATTAATAAAAATTTCAATTAATAAAAAAAAACATGCAAACTTGGTCAAGCAGGCGAGTAAACCGTCCCCGTGGATCAAGAGAATTTATTGACCAGTCTTTCTACTTTGGCAACTTGAGCATAAAATTTTTTAATTGTGCCCTATAATTTCAAAATCGTTGTTAAATTGTCATGCCGCGCAGATTGCTGCCGTGCGGCAGGGCCTCGCGCGGTTGACATCCATGCGGATGCTAATCCGTGCTGATACCAACTGCGCGGCTTCCTTAATTCGTCATTAAGGAAGCCGCGCGGAAGGCATTCACCAACCGTGCGGGCGTTGGCGCCTAGTTGTTGCGCTCAGTCCCGCGCTGTTGACTTGTGCACGGCCCCCTATATAAACACCTCTCCTGACTTTCATTTACCTACACCTACAAAACAGATATCATTCAAAGTATATATCTAGAAGCCTTCAGCGCGGATTTGAAGTGTCGGGTAAAGCAGCTACCAGTAGTCATCTTATTTTTCGGAGGTATTTTTGGGTATTAAGTTTTGTGCATTCAAAATATTTAATATTTAATTTATATTAATTTATTTTTAATATTTTATGTTAGGATATATTCTAATTTATAATTTTGGCGATTCTGGTTTTTTGACTGGTTTTCCGAGTCGAGGTCGCAAATTCCTGATTTAAATATGCCTCCGGAGTATGTCGAGCTGAGCTCATCAACTCAAAATCTCGATTATTCACATGAATCGTATTCAAATTATTCGCAATATCCTTTCGCGCCAAGCCAAGATATGTGATCTCAACCAATGAGCCAAGGAGGTTATTCTCAACCACAATATAGCTGGATGTTGCCTCAAAGTAATGCAGCTGATAACTTGTCCCCTATTATCGAT
>JAOYMZ010025907.1:0-17480 GCA_025802335.1 Pinguicula primuliflora | reverse complement strand
GCGATCTTCCTCCTCCACACTTTCTTATCAAACCTGTAAAATTAATAAACAAACAATAAATAACTACTTATCAATTACATTAATGAATATTTAACTATTTTTACCTCTGTATGATTAACGTCCCAACATCACTACTGTTCGACGCACTAGCATCGAAAGAAAGCATCGCCTGTCTTTCTAATCCTGCTGCTTGTGCTTGAGCCGCCTTTTTTTTTGACACCCCTTATAATGTTTGATCATAGTACCCGTCCCGTAAACAACGGCTTCACAATTTACAGGTTTCCCACAAAAATTACATTTGGCCTTCGGCTTAAGAGGATTCACAGGTGGGATTACCTCTGTAAAATATGCCCAATATGGGCTAGTCCTCGGTCTCGTCCTCTTTAATGTTCGAAGCTCTTCCTCCTCAATTGGATTTGAGGAGGTATCAATATTTGTACCTACAAGATCTGACATCCTATATAAATAAAATTCAGATTCAATCATTAGTAAATATTAAAGAATGAACAATATCATATAGGAGATAGTATATCACTACAACTACAAGAACAAAATATGAACTCCAAAGAAAGTAACAATGTTTAGTGATTCTTTTTCGTAATCTGAACTACAAGAACAAAATATGAACTCCAAAGGAAGTATCTCAGTCAATTAGTGATTTTTTTCGTAACAATTAGTGTAACTGTCCTTTAGAAATAAAACAACCAATGTTCTTCCTGTCAATCCACAATGGGCATTTCGAGCTCAGTATTATTTTTGTGGCCAAAATCTCAGAGGAACAATTCGATTTCCAGCAAAAAAATCGCTATTTCAACTCATCGAACCATTCCACAAAATCAGATATGTCATGGAACAAAACAGCAGAACACCAAGAGGCATATATATAACCATGGAATTCAATAATGGAACAGAACCCTAAGCCCTAAATCGAAAAATCCCTAAATCAAAAAAACCCTAAATTCGAAATTAAATTACCTATATAATTGCAGCCGTGCAGGAATGAACGAGGACGGTGCAGCCGTGCAGGAATGGCCTTTGGTTGCTGGAGCGGAGGATGCCTGGACGACGGACGTGGACGGGGAGCGGGGGAGGAGAGTCACAGTCACGGAGGGTTTAGTTTTGGAGGAGAATGGAGAAGAAACGATTAAACGAAGTCGAAAAAGTGAAGGAAATGTGAAATGAAATAAACAAAAAAAAAACACAAATAAAAGAAACGAAGTCCGGTACCGGTCTAACCAGTACCAGGTTGCTTGGTACCGGTACTGGCTAGACAACCGATACTGACATCGGGTACCGGTATCGGAACCGGTACCCGACCAGTACCCTTAATCGGTACCGATTCAGGTACCGGTACCGGCGATAAATTTTGGACAGACCTACCAAACAGTACCAATGGTGTTGTTTGGGCATTTTCAGTTTAACCCCTACAGGACTTCTAGCATTATTGTTATAACTTAAATGACAATTGTGAGGTAGTTTAGTGATCAAAATTGTTAATACAATGATCCGGCCCTTAGTTAATCTAATCTTGCTAACCCGTCCAATTGATCAGGCCCAGCCCGTTATTGATTACTTCTTCTTGAACATAATAATTAATTCTTCATCAACTTAGTGTTTGGTTTAGTGATTGCGACAGTGACAATTGTATTAAAAATTCATTACTTTAAATCCTCTCAGTACCAACATGAACCTGTCATATATGTCATGTTAAGACTTACTTACATATACTGTGATTTATAGGCTATTATGGCAGGATTCCTACATTATAAATAAAAACTATTCTAATAAGGTTACCAAAATACCAATTCTTTACATTACAGGGGTTGCTCCTCATCTCAATTGGAAACAGCAGGGAACAAAAAAATCGACTCCAAAGAAAATACAAAGAACGCCATCATCACTCCCTCTGTCTGTGCAGTTCTATTGACTGCCCACTTACGGCACTTGGATGTCTA
This sequence comes from Pinguicula primuliflora, assembly GCA_025802335.1. Classification (NCBI taxonomy): domain Eukaryota; kingdom Viridiplantae; phylum Streptophyta; class Magnoliopsida; order Lamiales; family Lentibulariaceae; genus Pinguicula; species Pinguicula primuliflora. The sequence continues at coordinate 15,525 of JAOYMZ010025907.1, read as the reverse complement.
CTTGCTTCGATTCGTTTTCAATACATTTGGACTTCATCTTTGCCCCTCGTGACGACCTTCTTGAAGAAATAGAATCGCTCCTCGTCGGAGAAGAAGTCGACTTAGTTTTCTTACGTCGATCCTTTTTCTTCACGGCACCAAGTTCCATTGACAATGCATCTTTGAACATATCAGATTCAGATTGCTGCTGCAGTGATCCACTGTAATCTGCTGGTTTCAAAGTAAACATAACAATCGTTATGAGAGTGACAATTGCACTGACAAGTAATCCCCTAAAAAACATTATAAAAAAAACATAACAATCAAGAATCCGTTTGTGGCATACATGTAATACAATGTATCTTTCTTTTATCGCTTATTGTGTACTACTCTACCTTTATCACCCTTTATGTCCCAACGCAACCCGTGACAAGTTCATGTCCTAGTAAAGACAACACGGTATGATCAATCAATAGATCAGAGAGCTTGTCCCTTCTCCAATTTTTCATGTGGGATTGCTGTAAGAATCTTTAACCATGGATCTCATGTCATAAGCTTCATACTTTATTAATTCCTAACTAGTTTCTGCACGAGAGTAGAAATGAAGACAGAAAAACAATATACTAGCAAACCCCAAGTGGGTTTTCCAAGTGGTGAAGTGGGATTCAGCTTCAAATCCCACCAGACAAAACAATTCATATGGGCCACCGACTAGGGCTTTGACCCTAATTCAACCGGTTCATTCGTGGGGGTCGCCGTGTATGAACCCCTATGGAATTAGGAAGGTTCGAAAGACTTGGATACCCATAGGTTACCCAAAAAAAACAATATACTAGCAAGACTTGCCTTGTGATGACCATGGGGAAAATGTAGAAGCAATCGAAGTTGCTGGGAAATCGGGTCCTGTCTTGAATTCATTCATCTGCATAAGAAGCCTAATTACTCAGATTTATGGTCAAGTATTGTGGATGGAATGAATGGGAAAGACCAGTGTTCGAAAAAATGTTGGGCTTGTCATTATGCATCCAGGGCACAGGCCTAGCCGCCCCTAAGCGGATACTTAAGCGGCATTCAGACAAGGCGGAAGGGGCGATCGCCCATCTTCTAGCCGACCGCCTTTTCGAATAGAGGGAGGAATAGAGAGAGAGAGTTGGTACCCAAGATGGCCCCCCACTCCCAGATGGTCCATCCCAACCAATGTGAGCTACATGCTTAACATCTGTTGGATGACTGATCTCGATTTCGCGCTCCTTGACAACTGCAACAGAAGATTTAAGTTCACATTTCAAAGAAGAAGAAGAAGAGAAAATTTTAGCACAATGAGTTTACCAAACATATGAGACAGAGTATATTTAAAGCCTTGATATAGCCCTTTGATCTTCGCTCCCATAGTGGGAAAGTTCACAGCTCCAATTCTGCGAAAATACTCGAACAAACCTGTCACAAGAAATGTTCCTTTGTCTATTTCAATGGCAAAATCAACCAAAGGCTAATCGATAGAAGCCAAGAAAAAGCACAAAGCCCTCAAGAACCCAACTTTTTTCATCCCACAAATGCAAAGATAAACTTAAGAAATCAGCCAAATGGAGCACCTTTTCAGAGAAGCAATGAGGAGATATAGGAAGAAAGAGGAAACCACAAAGAAGCTTCTTCTCCTCTACCAATCGTCCTGGTTACTTTCCCCATAAACTTCCCAGAATTGTTGGCATTCCCGTGCTATAATGCGAGTATGCATGCAATAAAAAATTGAATAAGGAACCCTCGAATTAATGTATCAATAAAAAAAACCCAGAATCCACACATCAGAAAAAAAAAAAACTATGTGATGTTCAAAAGGGGAAACAAGGACAATGTGGAAAAGGCTGAAGATTTGGGTAACCGGAGGAAGATGAGAAAGATAATGAAGAACTTTAAAACAACGAAAAATTCTCCCACAAAAAGGATGCCGAGTGGGTTTGTAGGAAATGGAGAAGGGTGTAAATCTATAGAAAATACCGTAACAAATCGAGAATTACAGCAGTAATAACCATGGACAGCCAGGAATGATTTTGTCCTATCATATTGAAATTGTGGACCAAACATATCCAGATGATCCAAATGAAATAATTGGATTTCCCCTTCTATAATTTCCCGTTACTTGTATGTTGATGAGAGCACGTTTTGGCGTGTGTTGCTGCTTCCAGTGCGGCAGACCCAATAAAGAATGCACAAATTTTACTGATATGGAAGGTTTCTCAAGATTCTCAGACATGGCTGCCTCTCTTTAGTAGATTGCTATTATGGGGATCTTGGATTCAGCAAAATAAATTAAAATCAGGCAGGAAACTTAGATGTCAAACACTGCATATATTATGTAATGAGTCCAAAACGATGTTTCAGGTATTTCGACGAACCCGTGCAAAAGTGTTAAACACACATCTTTTAGTTGCATCAATCCAATCTTGACACTTACATACAAATGATATATCAAAAGTTGAAGTAGTTCCACAAGAAATATTTCTCAACAAGTTTATTAACGTATTGCCGAATAGGAAAGGCAGGAAGAAAAGATAAGACTAAAACAGATAGAGAATTGTTCATCAGCAAAACAAAACTACCCCGCATTGATTAAACCATCTAGACATAGAGAGAAATTGATATAAAATCCAGCTGATCAAGTTCTCAGTTTGAGCTACACATTTGTTCGAATACTTCAAACGCATTCATCTGTCACACACACTCGGTCCTGCGTACTGAATCACAGCCAATTGGAAGGGATGTAGGGATGGATGCTGTACCCTGTTTTCCAATTATCCAAGGAAACCACCTTCTTCACTGCCCAGACAGAAACAAAGATCACAAAGATCATCACCAATCTCTGGACATTCCTGTTCCTGAACTTCAACAGAACGTGAGTAACAAAGGCCAGAAGGAGCCCGACAATTGTGTATAAGAAACCTATGGAGAAACCCTCAGCGCCCAATTGCATCCCAGATCCCTGGTAAAAGAAAACCAATTTCCCAGGATCCTGTCTGTCTGCCAAGAACATCGGCATCTTCCTAATGATGTTGAACATCGCCCCGGAAACACTGAAGAAGTAAACGAAAATCGCCCCAGCCATCCACAGACTCTTCTCGTGAAGGATGGTCTTCCCAGATAAGACCTTCTTGATGAAGAAGGGCGTCCAGATCAGGACTACGGCGACTACGAATACGATCTGCTTATTCGAAATAATGGGTGGGCGGTTGATGGTTCCAACTGAAAGCTTGGTCCTCGATTCGATAAACCTAGCCATGGAGTCGGCCAGTCCTTGGAAATCAGAGGCGTCCATTGGGATGGAATCTGTCTTCATATCAGAGGCCGTAGGAGGAATCAGACGAATGTGGGGAAGAGCGTTGACCCCGAAAACCCCAAACGACGTCTGGGATTCTTGGAATTCCAATTCGAAAAAGAAAATTTGGGATCTTTGGTCTGGGTTATTGGATTGAAACGAGGAGGATACAAGCGCGAATTCGGATTTGAGCTTGGGCAGAGAGAGTTCGGGCTTCGAGTGCAGCTGCTGGGCATCAAAGAAAATTACGGATTGGAAAGGCCGCGGCGCTGGCAAGGACAGTACACGGCGGAGGAGGGCGTCGGTAAGGTGGATGACGCCGGCGGCGGATTGCGACTGGAGGGCGGAGAGTTCAGATACAACCGTCTCAGCAGAAATACCCTCCGATTGCGGCGTCTGTAGGAATAGAAATCCGAGTATGAGGAAGACGGCGGCCTTGGATATCCGATAGATCGACATTGTTAGCGGCGTCGCGGCGGATCCTGCTGAATCGGGTTTGGTTTACCGATGGAGAGAAGCGATGACCTGGGGTCCTTTTCTCAAATCTGGGTCCGTTCTGGGATTTTGGACAAGGATGACTGGAGTTTCTTGTCTCGTTGGTACGACCAATGGAAGATGGACACATCAAATACTATTTTGGCCCTGTTTGGTTGGTTTTCGTTTCCACCAATTTCTATAGATAGTAGGCCCACAACAAAGTCACGGTCTCGGACTCCATGGTCCATAAAGTAATTATGTACCCAAAGGTGGATCTATGTTAGGGTGGGCCCGTACTTCAGCAAGAGTTCTTTTGGGGCCAAGCCCAAACATAGATCTACCTTGGATAGGACACCATCCCTTGAAATATTACCATCGATCATATAACTTATTTAAATTCAGTTCAGGCCCATTATTTTTTGTAACATGAATTATGGCCCACTAAGAAGAATTCTATTTAGAGAGTTTATTTTCTATATATAAAAAAGGAAATGACGTGTAGAAAAGAGGAGTATGTGTTGAAACCAGTGTTCTACAAAGCGCTGATGGTCCCTGTATGGTTAAGGTTTGCCTAGTGCCTAGACTGTCAACTATCGTACAAGAAACCTAAGCGGTTTGGATAGACTGGAGGGCGGCCGCTCAATGCCAATACAGTGCATATGTGTGACTGCTATCTAGAAGACTAGAATATAGGTCGAAACATATGAAGCCCAAATATGAAAGTGCAATTTTTTATTGTGAAGATGAGAAAATGTTAAAATAACAATATAGAAATTAATATTCAATTTATTTGTACTATGAATTTGGTTTGTAAGGCTGAAAAGATCTTATGTATCCCCTGCAGAATGATTATGGGCACGACATCTGTGCACGACCATCGCACGCCTTATCTCACAAAGGAGGTGTGTGGGACCCACATGTCAGATTATGGGTCCCACCAATGTAAGAGACAGTCGTGCGACTGTCGTGCAGTGTGTGGCATGCCCTGTAGCAGCTCTCATTTCAACAACCGTGCTGCTATATGTCTCGGGTCGGGTACATCTGATTATCTCCATGTGGCAGCAACTCGGAAAATGGTAAAAGTTTTGAATCACCTCCCTTTCCTCTCACCATAACGCGTGATTCCCTGGACACTTATATCATCATACTACCTATCTCACCCAACTAGAGTTTTAGTTATTGATGAACAAAAATAACATATAGCCCATACAAACACTAAAATATATAAAATATAAAATACAACGTATGTAAAATATGAAGCTGTCATAAAAATCGAAAATCTTATCCCATAAACCTCGAGACCTAAATGGTATAAACTCTATAAATCTTATACAATGTAAAATATGTATGTTACTACTATTTATTTCAAAATTAATATTATTCGTTTTTGTAAAAATCTAAAACCATATCCTATAAACTTTAAGGGTTAAATGGTATAAACCCAATAAATCCTATAAAACGTAAAATCTATGTATTTTACTATGATTTATTTTTAAAATTAATATTTTAACGCCGTAAAAATTTAAAATCCTATCATATGAATCCAAAAAACTAAATGTTAACGCCGCCCCGTTTTTTGGCTAAACAGTGTGGTGGGACGGTCCCGGCGATGGGGCGATCGTCCCAGGCGCCGGGGCGGATGCCCCGTCCGACAAAGCGGTTGCCACCATTCGATTTGGGCCTTAACGGCGTGGTATAGCGGACTAAGCCACAAAAATTTATACTTATTACGAACTTGGGCTTCAAATTTTAAAATTAAAACCCAAAGCTCATCTAATAAAATATAGGCCCAAAGCCAAAACTTAAAAAGACCAGGGAACCCAACCTCTATTTATAGATGCTGAAAGGTGGAATCACCTTTCAGCAGCGGGACATTTTCACAAACAAAAAGTTGATTTTAAATAAAAAAATGAATTGTTGAGAGTACTCAACTAGGTTGATTTTAAATAAAAAAATGATTTTAAATTTTAAAAATATAGCTAGTTAAAAAAATGAGGGGTGGGGGGAGGGGGTGCTGCAGCCGACTAATCGGCTGAGGCGTTGGGCAGTCCCTCGCCGACCCGACTCCGCCGTCCGACTTCTTGAACACTGGTAAATATTCTTATAAGCACGAATATAATTTTAAAAACCCATTGTAAAACAAAGTATTAATATACTTACACTTAAATATGCAAGATCCTTATTTACCCATCCATATAATATCCTAGTCTTCCATTGTCAAAATAAAAATATAAAATCGATTCGATAACCTTCGCATGGGACCGACTTTAGAATCTGTCTCAGATTTCAGTTGTGGTAGCCGGAAAACCCTTAAAGTTTTGGAAGAATTGTGCACTTTAAATCTTTATTTTTAAGATTTTTGACGTTTTGATGGTGAAGTCACAACAATTAAATTCACGACTGGTTCTGAAGTCATCTCCACATGATAATTTCAAAAACGTACCTACATTCTAATTTAGACAAGTAAATACGAAGATTGAGTATAGATGGATAAATAAGCGTTGTATATCCAAACTCATATACCTATATCTAGGTAGGATCATATGGGCAGTAGTACTATGAGCAGTTTTTCGTTGTGTGGTCAGCTTTGTTTACATCCGTCTGATTTTTAATCTAACGGATGTAATGAAAATGGAAGACAAACGAACGAAATATCCCGTAATTTTTCGTGGGCGGATGCAACAAAAATTCTTGAGTTTGAAAGAATGTAAAAACGAGACAAGGATTTTTATGTGGTTCAGCAAATTGCCTACTCCACGGGAGAGATCTTGTTCTCCGTTCTTTTTCCTCTTTTTCTTATGTCTTTCTGTTTACATGAGTACAGTATATATAGACACTTCTCAATTCTAGTTAGGGTAAATCCCAGGATTTTGGTACAACAAATTCCGAGAGATATGGGAGAGATTTATAAGTAGACACAAATCTCACCTTTCCTATTTTAACCTTGTCAACACTCCCCCTCAAGTTGAGTGGTGGGAGGTCCAACACCCAACTTGCACATTATTTCGTGAAATGATTTTCCCGCCATTGCTTTGGTTAGCACATCAGCTAACTAGTCTTCAGATCGAACGAAGGGAAGAGAGATGACTCCACTCTCAAGTTTCTCCTTAATGAAGTGTCTATCAATCTCAATATGATTTGTCTTGTCATGTTGTATAGGATTTACAAAAATATGAATCGCCGCTTTGTTGTCACAGTAGAGTGGGCAGGACTGACTCGAATGGAAGCCCAACTCAGCCATTAACTTCCTCAACCACAGTATCTCAGCTACTCCTCTTGCTATTCCCCGAAATTCAGCCTCTGTACTTGAGAGCGCTACAACCTTATGTTTCTTGCTCTTCCAGGTCACCAAGTTTCCTCCAGCAAAGGTGAAATATCCTGACGTGGATTTCTGGTCCACTGGATTCCCTACCCAATCTGTATCAGTATACACCTCCAGATCTAGATCATCATTGTTCTTGAACATCATCCCAACATCACTTGTCCCTTTAAGTATCGAACTACTCCCATATCTGCATCCAATGCTCTTTTTGAGGATTATGCATGAACTGACAGACTATCCCAACAGCGTATGCTATATCCAGTTGTGTGTGTAACAAATAGATAAACTTCCCTACAAGATGTTGATACCTCCCCGTATCAGTGGGTTCGGCCCCTTCAACTATTCTCAGCCCGTAATTCGGCACCATAGGAGAGTCCACTGGCTTGCATTCTAGAAGACCCGTCTCTATCAATAAATCCAAGATATACTTTTGTTGTGACACATAGATTCCATGCTTCGAGCTCAAGGCTTCTATGCCAAGGAAACACTTCAACTATCCTAGATCCTTCATTTCAAATTCCTTAAGCAAATTCTCCTTCAAGCTCCCAATCTCCTCAACATCATCTCCAGTTATCACCATGTCGTCCACATAAATAATAATGCATGTAATACCCTGTGATCGTCGCTTGAGGAACAGAGTGTGATCAGAATTACTTTGATTGTACCCATATCGTCTTATGACCACAATAAAACAGCCAAACCATACTCTTGGTGATTGCTTAAGCCCATACAACGTCTTCCTCAGTCTATAAACTTCCCCTGCTCGAAATTGGTGTGCAAACCCCAGAGGACTTTCCATATAGACTTCCTCCTCCAGATCACCATGTAGAAATGTGTTCTTCACATCAAACTGATAAAGAGGTCAACTCCGGTTTGCTGCTATAGAAAAAAAGACATGAATAGTATCAATCTTAGCAACAGGAGAAAAAGTTTCAGAATAATCCACCTTGTAGGTTTGAGTGTATCCTTTTGCCACGAGTCTTGCCTTATAACGTTCAACAGAGCCATCAGCATTCCGCTTTACTGTATACACCCACTTGCATCCTACAGGTCTCTTTCCTCTACTTATTCTACACTTATCCCAGGTATAATTTTTCTCCAACGGCGCCATCTCAACCTCCATCGCCTTCCTCTACTTGGGTATACTCAATGCTTCATCAACTGTTCTGGGAATTTCCTCAGTATACAGAGCCATGGGGAATGCCTTGGCTGAATCTGACATTCTCCTCCCAAAAATATTAGCCAAGGGATATCATTTCATTCCAATTACATGGTCCGCCGAATAATATTTTGCAGGAACTCCCGTGGTGGATCGATTCGAGAGGACCCGCATCGGTAAGGCTGGTATGTTTCCATCACCTGAACTATCAGAAGCTACCATGTGATCAAAACCAGACTAAAAACCAGGTTCAAGAGGACTTACCGAGATATTCAGAGAAGGAGGCAAAACCACATGACCTCCAGACTGTACCACTATTTCAGCAGCTTCGGCTGGAGCAACAGGAGGTGGCATGGGGAATAGTGGCTCTTTCTGGCTGTCTGGAGCGATGGAAGGAAGGCTCGCCTAATCTAGTGGGTCACTAACAGTCTCACCCTGACCACTAGATTGAGGTGGCCGACAAAAATAAAACTTCGTTTCAATGAAGTCACAATGAAGTTTAACAAACAACCACTTCGAGATAGGGTCGTAACATCGATATCCCTTCTAATGAATTCCATACCCTACAAAAACACATTTAAGCGAGCACAGGTCGAGTTTACTCCGGTTAACTCGGGGTATATGAACAAATACCGGGCATCCAAAGACTCGAGGATATAACATGAGATACAGAGGGACATTAGTATGAACAAACAAGGTATGGAGAGGTGTTTTAAAACCCAAAACTCGTGTCGGGAGATGATTTGCTAGATAAGTAGTTGTGGCTAAGCCTTCAGGCCAGAATTTGGAAGGCACCCGGGACTCGAGCATCATTGCTCTTGTCATTTTCAAAAGAAAATGATTTTTCCGTTCAGACATCCCATTCTGCTCTGGGGTATAGGGAAACATAATTTGATGGATCAAGCCCTTTTCATTATAAAAGCAGTCATTTTCAAATTCACATACTTATCCCGTTATCAGATCGGAGAATTTTGATAGGACACTCAAACTCAGTAGAAATCATGTTGTAGAATGTGAATAATTTGTCAAACACATCACTCTTATTTTTAAAAAATAGATCCATTACGCCCTGGTGCAATCATCAATAAAAAGAATAAAATATTGCAATCCATTACCCCCAACAATTGGGATAGGGCCCCATACATCAGAATGAATAATCGAAAATGGTTTTTCAGTTTTGGAAGTACTTGACACAAAAGAAGCTCGACAAGCATTAGCATTAAAACAAGAATCACACGTAATAGGAAAACCGAAAAGCTTAGGAAAAAATTTCTTGAGGTAATTGTCAGAAGGGTGATCTAAGCATTGGTGTCACAACCAACTTTTCTGGAAATGAGTACTACTCGCTGTCAGGATTTGAGAATCCGTGACTTCATCAACGTAGTACAGTCTAGCCTGTTCAGTGTCATGCCCAATAATCTCATTTGTCAGGATATCTTGAAACACACAAAATGTGGGATACATGATAACAGTGCGATTCAGTTCCTTAGTCATTTGACTGATCGATAATAATTTATGAGAAAGAGCAGAAACTAATAAACAATTGGATAACTTTAGTGAAGGAGTTATTTCAATCTTTCCAGCACCTCTAGCCGGTAACAATTCTACATTTGCTGTCTGTATATTGCTTTTCCAGGGAACCCGTCTAGCATTTAAATCACTAACATCGTATGTTACCATGTCAGTAGCCCCACAATCGAAAATCTATCTTGAATTTTTCCCTTTTACAACATCACAAGAATTTATCACTCCCTTATTCACATCAAAACACCCCTCCGAAAAACAGTGTGCATTAGTAATAGATAAATTTGTAGAATTCTTACCAAACTTATCCACTTAATCTGCCGACTCTAGTTGTACCCCCGTGTCTCTTCATTTCGCATCTGTCAGTCTCTCCCATTTTGAGAGCTATTGTTGGGTAAATTCCATCCTGCGTTTCTACCGTGGTAGGCGGGCCCTTGCCTCCCGACACCTACGACCGCGAAACTAGCACCATCGTCCTCTGTCTCCACTATTTTGCCATACGCTGCAGTGCCTCGACCCTGTCCACCTCCGTTTCGCCAAGCTCTAGGAAAACCCTTCACTTGATAACACTCCCTCTTTGTGTCCAAGCTTGCCGCAATAGTTACATCTCTACCGGAATGATGGATTCGGAGTGAATCCTCCTATTTTTGAACGGCGGATGCTGGTGAACCAATCAGATTTGCCACAATGGTAGGCAATCTGGCCCTCCTGTTGAGCTTCGACTCGGGTTGGTTCAAGGTTTCTGGGTCGGGTAACACCCGACCTGCTGTAATTTGCTCACCCGATGCCTGACCTGCTCCTTGACCCGGTGATGAATAATTGTCTCAATGTGGGTCACAGTTACTCCATTCAGCCTAGATGATGAATTTCGGGCTTTCTGTGCGATTAGGCGAGATCCGAGGCCCAAGTTCTGATGTTAGCCATCGTTGGGATTTGTTGCTGGAGTGAGAATCTCCCGGCAAGCAGCTTCACGATGGATTGTGGCATATGCCTCGTTTACGTCCGGTAGCGGCTTCTCTTTGAGAATGTCTCGTACTATCGGATCAAACATCATGTTCAATCCCGATAGAAAAGTGAACAACCTATCCTCATATTGCAATTGATTATACTTCAAGATATCCTCCTCATATTTCATCGGGTTTGGCCTCCGCCTATCGATCTCCATCCATAATCTATTTGATAGGCTATAGTATTCTTCAATACTGATCTGATCCTGAGATAGCCATCCTGCTTTCATTTTCAAGTCAACAATTTGTAAGCTGTCTTCCCCGGCCAGAAAGGTCTTAGCCAGCGTCCTTTCTTCAGATGTCGGAAAGTGGATATATTGCCTCACGATACTCCGGTCTATATTATTCGTCAGCCATGAAAATACTTGAAGGTCCTTTTTCCTCCATGATATATATGCTGGATTAGTTGTCTCCAGTGGTTTCTCGGTTAAGAACTCACAATGTCCACGTCCTCTGATCGCGATTTTCATGAGCCGCGCCCACAACACATAATTCTGATTGTCTAGCTTGACTTCGATCATCAGATCTATTTGATGTTTGTCGGATGATTGGTTTTCTTGAAGGATGGTTAATTGTTGCGAGAGTGCTTTGGTGGCCTCACTCAGTGCTGTCGCCTCTCCCATATCGCTGGTCGGTTATGTCGTCGGGAAACCTTACACGGTAGATGCCGATTCATGCAGGGATGAAAACCTGCTCCGATGCCATCTTGAGTTTGAAAGAATGTAAAAATGAGACAAGGATTTTTACGTGGTTCGACAAATTGCCTACTCCACATGAGAGATCTTGTTCTCCATTCTTTTTCCTCTTTTTCTTATGTCTTTCGGCTTACATGGATACAATATATATAGACAATTCTCAATTCGAGTTAGGTTAAATCACAGAATTCTGGTACATCAAATTTTGGGAGATATGGGAGAAATTTGTAGATGGACATAAATCTCTCCTTTCCTATTTTGACCTTGTCAACAAAAATGAAATCTCAAACCACAATTCTTCTGGTGGTGATGCTTGGTAAATTACAAGATTTTGAAAGCAAGATTCTCTGTCAAAATCCGCTGATACAAGTTAGGAAAAGAAATTTTAGAAACGAAATTGTTTTACTTATGTCCAAAAAATAAAAGTTTCAGAAACTAGATTATAAAATATTCAAAGAATATGCATTGTTTATTTTGGAAATTCAATAGAAACATCATAATTTTATAAATTTAGAAATACATGCCAGTGGCTTCTTGTGTCCCTTTGTGTATAATTCGTCCGCCCCTTTTCGTCTACTATATCACTCCTGAATTTCACCAAGCTGGAATCCAAACGATTCAAAAAAAGAGGCAGAGCTGAAGAAATGTGTCGTTCCAGGGAAACGAAGAAATGCTGTCTTTCCAAGTGTAGCAGTTAAAGGAATGGAGGAGATTTCACCGTCAAAAGAAATGCTTCCAGAGAACAAAAGCTGAACGGACAATTTCTCCATTAATCGGTTGCCATTGTTTCACTTCCCGACTTTTGTCAAATTTTTCTTCATCCTTAACCTATGTTTACAAACTGTCAGATTTCACGACATGAAATGTGAGGAATTGGGGAGTATACGGTGAGCTCCTCATTGTATGCTATGCAGTGCCCTCGTGGCACTGCGGGATTAGTCGGTCAGCGGGCTCGTACAATAGTGTTAAACACCGGTCCACCTGTCACACCAATCTCACAATACAACATGAGCATTGCATACTATGCTGTAAATTACCTCACTGCACATATTCCAAAGCCGAAATGTGAGCTTCTCTATTTGGTGCATCTTTTCAAGAAGAAAGATTAAGCGACCCATTTTCATTACATCCCTCCCATTGATTCAATCCGACGGCTATCATTAAGGTTGCCTAAGGGAACAAAAGATGCTCACTCTAAAGCATCTATATATAACTCATATCTATTTTACTTTTTTTTGTTAACCAAAACTTTTTTACACAACTAAAAATTTACAAGAGTTTCCAAACACTCCTCCCTTATGATGACAATCTAATAAGCAATATTATAAATGTCACCCCTCAAATCGTGAAGGAAAAAGGAGTTGTCGTTTAAACTGACGAAAATGCCCTCGAATTTAACGTGTCGTTTCATGCTTTGGTTTGAATTTTACCCCGTCGTTTAATGACGGATATTGTAATAGTAGATGTCTAGGAGGCTGCCCCAAACAAGCCTTGGGTGCCCATGGTGGGCAATCAAGGTCTCCTGGGCGGCCGCCTCATCCGTCTGGACGCCCCGATCTGCCTGAGCATTCGCCTGGGCGCCCCGATCCGTTTAGGCGGCCGCCTCGTCCACCTGGGTGTCCCGATCCGCCTAGGCAGCTGCCCGATTAATCCAGGCACCATCCCAATTCGCCCAGGCAGGCACCCACTAAATCAAAAATAATAAAAATTAAATTAATACATAGATATAAGTTATAAACTATATTCATGAGTATATGCTCATATATAAACCTACAAATTGAGTACAAAAGTAAACATAAGGCTACCATTGTGGCAGTCTAGCCTATTCAATAAGATAAAGGAGAGAGATTTCTTACTGGTTGATGAAACATACTATACCAAGCATGGCTTGTCGGGACTAAAGATCGAGAAGAAGATGAAGAAAAATTAGAGTTACGACTTTCGTTGAATTATAAAGAATTTGAATGAACTGGACTATGAGAAGTATAAACAATATACGAAAATCGAATGATAAAGAGTTTGATTAGTGATGAGAGTCATTGATGGATAATGAAGATTTTGAGTGTGAGATCATGTTAGAGATAGATATGTCGAAAATGAAGATTGTCTTTCGAACACTAATTTTGTTTTTGTTTAATTCACTCAAAAATAAATATATTTTAATTATTATACATTTTGACACATATGATATTGTTAAGAAACATCATTTATTAATTATTATTAAAATTTAAATATATTATTAAAAATTGTTATAATTTAAAAAATATAAATCGGTGGGTGCCGACTAGGTTGCGTGATCGACGGGTGCAAAACGCTTTTTAGAACACTGTTAATCAGACAAGGCATGTGTGCTAATATCTACTCTACGTAATATATATACATATAGGGGCAGGTTCCGGTGACATGATTTTATACATGCATACCACTAGGATTGTCCGTTGACGGAATTGGGCACATCGTTAGAAAGCTTATACAGTGTAGATGAAAAGCCACATGTTTAGTTTCGGTTCCGGCGACGAACCCTATTTAGGACTACTTACTAGGAGCGGTTCTTGTGCTCAGTCCTTGCGTGCTCTCTCTTACTAGGAGCGGTTCTTGTGCTCAGTCACATGTCGAAAAGAAGGGTTGAATAGCTTTGATTAGTTATCAGTATCTCTCTTACTAGGAGCGGTTCTTGTGCTCAGTCCTTGCGTGCTCAGTCTGTACTCAACTTTTCGTAGAACCATCCATTTTCGAAATTGGCCGCACCATTGGAAAGCTTATACATTGTAGATGAAAACGCCCATGCTTGGGTCTGGTTTCCGGTGACGAACTAAAACCCTATTTAGGACTACTTAACCCAAGGGGATTTATAACCCTCCGTTAAATGGTGATAACATCGTCGGAATATCACCAAAACTTGAACATATGCAATTCAATGTATAAGCTTTCCAATGGCGCGATCAATTTCGAAAACGGAAAAAACTGTACATGCAAGGAAAAACTGATCACCGTAAAACTGACCATCGAATCGGTTCTGTATATACTTATATCTATTAAGTTTTAAAATTAAAAATTGAAAGCGAATTTTAAAACTCAAAATTTGAAATCAAATTTAAAACTTAAAATTCAAATAATAAAAAAAAGGTGTGAGGACGTGCGGCTAACTAGCCGCACGGCCTCTTCTCCTTTCCCCAATTCATGGGACTCTCTTCGTCCGTTCGGTCGTTTCTTTTTTTGAAGGATTTCTTCCGGATCTATCGCCACTATCCTTATCTTAAGGATTTGGAGGCCGGATTATGTTACCTTATCCGGTTGGGAAAGTAATCACCGGATTTCCGGTCGGATACTTCTGCTCCTCCTCGTCTCTACGCCGCGGGACCTATTTTTTGCCTTCGATTCACCGCGCGCCGCCGTCCCTCTCCGCTGCTCCGCCGTACGTTATGCCCACATGATGATTTTCGTCACTGAATATTATGGAAAAACTGTGGAACCGCCCGGTTTTGGCGGCACGTGCATTACACGCGCTGCCCCGGGCGGCGTTTTTGCCATTTTTATTGCTGTCGGATACGAAATCCGACGAGGCACTGCGAAAAAAGATGTTTTGAACTCCGGCGGTGGTGGCGCATGACGGACACGCGCCGCCCCCCAATTTGGATTCTGATGGGCCTATTTCTATCGCGTACGGCGGCGATGGAGGGAGCAGCGGCCGGATCTTCGCGGCGAGGCAAAAAATAGAAACGTCGGAATGAAGAAAAATGGCCGGAATAGGCCGCGCGTGACGAACACGCGCATTTCCGACCATTTCCGCGGTGGCGCATGCAATTCATGCGCCTTGTCCGACCGGCGACTCCGGTTGCAGCAGATATGTGGGCGGGCAGTTTTGTACCGGAAAAAGAACGCGAACGGAAAAGATTAGAATTAATACGAACGAATCTGGATTAATACAGATCCGGAAGTGGCTCCGATACCACTGTAGGTCAATATCGAATATAATAGAACGAATCTAATGGTAACGAGTACAACGAATATACCTTTACGTTGTTGCGGAAGCGTGACGGATCGTAATCACC
>JAOYMZ010025896.1:0-17481 GCA_025802335.1 Pinguicula primuliflora | reverse complement strand
CCAGGGCTGGTCTGCTACAGCAGGATATCAAGCCCCAAGCTGGACATGGAACTCTTTCTTGTAATTTCCTTTGTTTTTCATTTGTTTTCTCTTTTATTTTTGCTTTATTGGGCATACACTACATGTAACACAAAATTGACGGAGGAGAACGGCCGCCCAATAAAATTTAAAAAAAAAATGGGTACTCCAATTTGTACTTGTTTTGCAAATGAAGTGTGTCTCAATGGGTTATGTGGACAAAAATGGTGCATCTATCAACAAAAAATATCTGAGAAGCATGGCAAAAGGATTAGTACTCCAACAATTAGTACTTCTTCTACAAATCCTGTGAAGTGGTGATGGTGTGTTTTTCGAGATATAGAGAGAGCCGAGAATTGGTTCGTTCGAATTTTGGTGAGTTTCACAAATCTTAAATCTTGTTGGGGCATTCATTCCTAACACGACGAATCATGTCGATTTCGTCAGATTTGTTTGGACACAATGTCAATTGAATCAAAACATCAAATTCCCTAAAGTGTACATTATTATGGTTCCAAACATCTTTCAAAAATCGATACAATATTCAGATTTCGATACTGTAACAGTATATTATTATTCATGTAGTCCTTGAAATTTGTGATGCAATTATGTGCAATTCGATGTACTTGCACATGTAGACCCCGCAGCCACCACTGTATATAAACCAATGAAACAAACCGTTAACGAATTAAAATAATAATTGACATGTACCAACATATGTGAGTAACTGAAATAAATTTACCCTATGTCCGCATAATCAGATCGAAGCTCATAAGAAATGGATCTTTGGAGATGGGAGCATTTTCATACGTCTTCTATGAGAAGTTCACCCCACATGACACTTTGTTTTAAAGGCTTCAGAATCTCCGACATCAGTAAGCATAATGGAAGCAGAGACTTTTGGATCTAATCGTCTGAATACACTGTCGGTTGATTGTCAATAACGGTGATCCGACGTCCTTCCAAGTACAAGACAGCCGTCACCCAATGGTCAATTCTCAAAGGCAAGGAACATACACGGTCTTTCAAGTCAACCACGTTGGTCCCTTACCGGAGGTCAGTTTCACATATTTTTTTGAACATCCTGTGTAAGGATTTCATTCTATTCGTACGTGCACAATCTTTTTTGTCATCCCAGAATTCCTTGATAAGGCAACAGAAACTAGTCAGTGCAAGTGCAACATCTTGTGGGAAGATGTTCTTGTATTTTTCAGATCTCTTCCTCATAGGATAAAGGATTTCATCAACATGCTTATTGTATATATGGAAAACCAACCATTTGTATATATGGTACAACTAATGGTAATATAAATGACTCGAGCAAAACCATCAGAATAAATACTTATTGTATCCTCTAGCTATGTTCTGCGAAGAATTTTGGATACAGGTCCATAAAACCACCACAAATGTCTTTTTGGATTCCATGTTGCATAATTCGTATTCATCCAACGTATTAGAAATCCCAGGCGTTGTTTGAATTCTATTTATGCACCTGTATATGCATCCGGATTGTAAACTGCCTTCGTCTTCTTAGATCGTGGAAATATCAAGTGTCGATGTTTCGACAGCCCCCGTTTGCTCTTTGTACTCCAAGTCGCTTCTTTTTCTTCACCAGTTTTTTCATCTACGATCGGTGCAGACGTACACTTAAGTTCTCCATCGTATACGTCTTCCGGAGGTACAAGATCAGGTGACACCTCAGACAATTTTCCGCTCGAAAGTCGCATCAGTCTCATTGCTATGACAATTCTTCGTCCTCTTTCTCTTCTTCTTATGAGCCCTGTCTTCAGACAATTGCAAATCATCGTTATCCTTTTTTCTTTTCAGGCCCAACAGCTTCTCCTTGAGGTCTTTAAACGAGATGTGTGTGTCACTCCCTTTGAAGTACTCATCTCTTATCCAATTATCACACACAGAATGATCCAGATCTGGCTTCTTCGAGCATTTCAATCCTGTCACCATTGCAAACTCATGGATACCAAAACGGATTAGTTTCTATATATCAAAAACTATAGCTCCATCCTCTTAGGCATATCGATGCGTCTTAGCATTAAGAAATGGGCAAGTTGCCCGGGGAACGTAGTCCGTTGTGATGTTCAAGAATCATTCAAGTCCAGTAAATGGCCGAAACATCTTCTTCGGATTTGGACGAGCTCCCATTTGCTCAAACTCTCCTTTATTTTCCCTATAACCCGTAGGGACTTGCGCACCGTAACCTTCACTGGGAACTCCACATGTGCGTTGTTGTAGACCTCTGATGATAGGTATGTTGGAATGTTTAACAGTTCAGGTGCATCAGTGGGTATGAGAACCTGTGTATATGATTCACAGAATCAAACAAAACTGCAAATTTGTAATATGGACTCTGTTCCAAACTCGATGGGGTCGTATATGAGAGTTTCACACACATACAATTAGAACTTTATGATTTCATTCAGAGCACGAAACGAGTCGTGTAATCATGTCACAATGTACAAATTTCATTCAAGATGCATAAAATAAGTTGTGAGATGAGGAATGACTTGCAATGTGTCCACTGGAGTCATTTCCCACACTTAAACACATATTTCTTGACGTTTCCATATCATCCATAACACCATTTTCCCCCACTGCATTCCAGCAAGTTCGACTGATGCTTGGAATTCTCTTAAAATTGTTGTTGTTCCTCTTTCCCGTGAAGAGTAGTTCGTGTGTGTATTTGAGGCATTCTCGCCGGATATTTGATCACCATACACTTGGAAGAGTTTTCGTGTATGCATATTTGACAATTTCTCCAGCGACATGTTGAAGGCGATTCGAGTCAAGATTTTCGGATTTTCGGAGAAGAGGTTTTTCTTTAACTTGATAGGAAGGATAGCCTTAGGATCGTTCACAAATGTTTTCAGAACCCCTGAGGTTTCAGTCATTCTGGTTCTAGGGATTTTGGGACCAAATTAGGTCAAATGATTTGGGTTTGAATTGGGCGTAACGACGAAATGAAACCGGATCCCTAATGCTTCGATACCATATAAAAACTAAATTGGGTTTGCGAGTTGGGTAATAACTGCAAGAAACTGTAGTGATTGTAGGAGTCAATGCAGGTTGGGTGAAGACAAATGAAACATCAGATATGTAGCAAAAAGTTGGAAATCTTTCTCATTCATTCGTTAGGTTTACATCTATCTCTTAACAACTGTGTATCCATGTATTAGGCGTATTGGATAACTCTATCAACCAAACAATGATAAAATGAACTATGTACATAATTCAGAATGATAGGCCCATTCTCAAGATTGGAGTCGTCTGGAACTGGATCCATTCAGTCGACCCACGATTCACTTATAAGGAGAAGAAAAAAGGGAACCAACATTTTTCTTTGAGCGATGCTAGAGGTACTACAACGAAACCGAAATATTAAACTGATAATGAGCGGAAATACTAAAATGTCCCCCTACTTAGCACAGCAACACCATTGCCCCAAGAATATTGTCGTCCTTTCCGTTGCCATTCGGTCAAAAACTTCGGTTTGTTGTAGTACGCTTCGCATTTCCCTTTTTCTTTTGGGAATTTTCTCAAACAGTATGGAATTTTCAGCTCCAGAGTGATGGTGCCGAATGGTGGTGCCAAATTCTAATCTGGACCGTTGGATCAAAATTCAACGGTCCAAATCAAATGACTCATTTAACTGTTCACTTAAAACACTTTTGATCTGGACCGTTGAATTTTGATACAACGATTCAAATTAGAATTCGACACCATCATTCGACATACTATTCGAGAGCGGAAAAAAAATTCTGGAACTGGAAGGCAAAATTACCATTTCTGGTCAACAACATTAGTCATTGGGTGTTCTGAGAAATATCGGTCGGTAGCCCAGCCCATGAATGAAATGACCCGGCTTCATAAAATCGGAGATTTGACGACGGCGTCAGAACAGTAACAGGTCCGAGAATCAAGCATGTCTGTAAATCCTCCATCACCACAGAAAAAGACCGACGTAAATTTTCAGAGCTGCCACCGTCTCCACCGTGCTTTGGCCGACTGCCATAGACGGATCCCCCAAGGATTTTCGCGCGAGGCAGCGTGCCGTCACCTGAACCGCTCTCTGGCGGAGTGTTTAGTGGCACAGGCCTGTCCTCAGGAGTCGGAGGACGTACGCACCCTCTGCTCCAGCGCCGGTACCGCCCTCAAGCGCCAACAGTGCCACCAAGCGCAGTTATCCCTTTCAGTTTGCCTGTCGTACTATCAATCAGAACTTCAGAAAGTCGATTAGCTTCTGAGACCTGCTTCGATCACAGATTTTGTTCTTCCTGCAGCGCTGCCGTCTCAGAACTGTGGTGCAATTGTTACTCCTATAATCGCCAATCGGTCTCTGAAACATTGTAGTTTATTGCGAAGTTTGAGTCATTCTCTTGCATGCCCGCATAAGTATATGTGTACATGAAATCTGGAATGGAAGCATTTGGATATCTTGTCTGACATTGAAACTCGAATTATAACCGATACAACAGGTAATTAACCAGTCAATCTACTTGGAAATCCCTCCTCACATGATACAGAGCAACACATGTGTATTCATGAAAAAGTAATGATCTTTTGCACATAGATCATGGCAGTTGGTAGTTGCACCCTACTTCGAAAACCTGTTTCTATCGTGTGGAGCAGAGTAGTCAATGTTGGGACCATGAGGGATGATTCCGAATGGATTGATGGAAGGATGACTTCCATAGTAATGCTTCTTGATGTGATCCATATTCACAGTGCTATCAACTCCAGGGATTTGGAATATGTCTTTTGTGTAATTGAAGATATTGGGATACTCGTGGAGTAGTTTCTTGTTGCATTTGAAGTGAACTGCATAAACCTGTAGCGAACACAAGAAAAATGGTGATCTTTCTCCAGAAGACGGTCCAAAATGGGATTCAAGTGAAGGAAGCTACACAATGTTAGAAACCAGACTCCCTCTCCGGGGTCGGGTCACCTGTGTGCACGTGCGCGTGTGTGACCAACATAAATAGAAATATGTGGTCTACTCTCGTTAAACCTTCAGCCCTAGCACCACATTCCTATTTAAGTTGGTTGATATTTGTGCGTGAAATCCGTGTGGGATATTTCAATACACAAGTCTTCTCGGACTTGACAAATAGGGGATGTGAGCGATTATGCACAAGTATATGATACTGTTGCAGGAGCGAAGAAGGGGAGGTGAATGGGGGTGCCTCTAGCTATTTCCTTGGTGCTTATTCAACCATGACTACTAGATATGGCTACTAGCTCTCGAAGATATGGTCTAATGCAGAATGTAATGTAGTATTTCTTTCATCATAATCGAAGTGAACGAAATATGGGTACCTCATCAAATCTTATGAGGGTCACAAACAAGCGTATGTCTGCTTCAGTGAGAGTGTCTCCACACAGATATCTCTGCTTGCTGAGTATGTCATCACACTTGTCCAAAGCTTCATACAGCTTTGTGACGGCCTAAAAAAGTAGCGAAGGCAATAAAAGTCGGATTTTGCGATAGAGGCATTTCAGATTGTGAATGAAGTCAAAGATGGATTGGCCTAGTGGTTATGGAGCGACAATTGCAAAAATTGTGAATGAAGTCCATTTACCTCGTTGTAAGGTTCTTGTTTCTTGGCAAAACCACATCTATAGACGCCATTGTTGATCCCGTCGTATATCCACTCGTTTACTTCATCGATTTGGGCTCGCAAGTGAGGAGGATACAGGTCCAGTGTTGCATTTTGCGCAATATCATTGAATTCAGAGTTTAACATGCGGATGATCTCTGCACTCTCATTGTTCACAATTATCTTGAGCTTCTTATCCCAGAGGACCTATATAATAGCTGATATAAGCAAGAACAAACAGTTGTGAAGAATCTCATAAAACAGCACATCAGATGAATCACTCACAGGGACGGTGTATTTTCCGGAGTAGACACCACTTGCAAGCTCATACAATTCTCTTACACTCTTCGCTCCATTTATGAGGTCTGGCTCAGCATCTGCTTCCTCTGTATCTGAAGTTGAAAAAACCCATCCCATGTGATGGTCGCTCTCCTTGGTTCTTTCCCATATGGGTTTAACTGACTGATGTGTTCCATTAAAACTATGAGTAAAATTGAGGTGTAACTTTGCTGAATGATAGATATCGAATAAATGAGTTTCGAATAATGATATCTAAGTATTGAATCACAATCTCGATAATCGTAATTAGAAATGTATCCTGACTTACAGTGAAACTTATTGCTTGGTTCAGCCCTTTGATCTTGAGGAATGCAAGGCACCTGGATGCCCAAGGGCACGCATAGGATACATACAAATGATACCTTCCAGCTTCAGCAGGAAAACGAGAATTCGGATCCCTTGAAATCAGATCACGAAAGGTTGAAGGGGTCCTTTGAAAAGCACCCGTCTTTGACATCTCATCCAGAGATGATCGAGCCATCTGGTAAATTAGCAGAGAATCAGATCAAACCAAAAATACAAGCATAAATTCATCACTTTTTTAGGTGATGGAGGGTAAACCGCATAAAAGGTAGTCGTTGAAGATACCAGTAGCTTCCCTTCTAAGGGTTTGGATAAAAGCATCAGTCTTGAAATCTAAGCAATAAAGGGATCTTGCAGGTCCCGGAAGCTGTGTGTCTGCTCCACTTATCTATTTAATAGCAAGAAAATCAGATAAAGTTGGATCTGTTTTTTGGAAAACCACTCAAAGTCAAAAGATGATGATCATTATTATCTACATTTGGTCCAACTTGGGATTTTGATTAACCATTATAGTGGAACTTCCATTTTCTTTTCCCTTTTGAAAATCAAAGGAAACATTAATCTTTAGTTGCATAATTGGGTGGTAATTAGGTGAACTAATGAGTAATAGGTCTCGAGTTCAAGCACCATCAAAATACATAGGAGCCCTTGAACTGGGTGCATACCCCCTAGAATAGTCGGGAGTGTAACAAACTCTCGGATACTAGGGAGGCGCGAGAGTATTTCTTCCATTTACCTACCTAAAAAAGTTGAATAATTAGTTTGTTTTTTTGGATACAAGATGCGACAGATCAAAAACCATGAAGCACGAAAACAAGCGGTTGAGAGTAGTTAGGATATATCTTAACAAATAGCTAGTTTATATTAACATTAGTGTTCTACAAAACGTTGGGCGGTCCTAAATGGTCAGGGGTTATCTAGCGTTTAAGTGGTCTAGACGTCCATATAAACAGTCTATGCGGGCGATTAAGTAATATTTGGACAAAATAGAGGGTGTCTTCCATCTTGAACATAAGCTTATATTGATACAAGAGTGAGTTAGCCGCTAGGGTAACTTTTATATGTTAAAAGAGGTCAATCATAGTTATAGTTGAGATCTTTACCTAAATTGACTATTTTCCTTTCTCACACTTATTCAGGAGAATGGAGAGATTGCAGAATGTATGTTGAAGTTTTAAGACTATTTCAGGCCAGTGTTTTTGCTTCATCACAACAGTAGTCTCCTGACGTTTTATCCTTCCATTTTCTGAAACTGTTCTTTAATGAACACGTAACAAATGCTATCCAACAAACAGACTTCATGCTAAAATATTAAAATCCTTGAGAGCATCAAATGACACGATTGACCTTTTCCTGTAGGAGAGTGAGATACTCTTTTACATACTGCACCATGGCTGAGTGAGTTCAATTTAGCTTGATCCCTTAAGGTGTCCACCATAGTTTCAGGGTCATTGGACGTAATTTTCATAGTAATCATCAGTTATGACAGAAACAAATCTTTCAAGCCATGGCAGCTGATGAAGATCCTTCATCGTCTCCGCATAAGAGTCTGTACAGCGCGGTGGAGCTTGATGAGAATCCTGATCACTCAAACTAAAACCTCCGGCAAGGAATCTCTGGATGAGGGCTAGCTGTGATCTCTCTTGATCTGAGTATGCATCCATCATCAAAGGGAGGGACTCAAACGAATCCCATGCCCATTGCTCCAGATTTTGGGGAGGATAAATTGCCAATTCGTCGGAATAATCTTCGTCCCATAGTGCACATTGGCATGTTTGTTGGCCATCCCTGTATTCTGAGCCACAAGAGTAGCAGAACTCGTGGCCGCACCTGCAGAAGCAGAGAAAGGAAATCCAGATGGCATTAGATGACAGTTTGCGTTCTTAATCTTATACTTGTCAAGTTCTAAAAAATCTCGAAATCTTGAAGAAAGTAAATTATCATAAGAGCATGCGGATGTTGCTTAGCCATATCACTGCTCCATTCGTTGAAGTCTCAATTATAACCACTCACATTTAAGATATCAATAATGCTAAACATAATTATGTATGTATGAGCAATAAAATATTGGTTTGATGTGATTAAGCGTTGGGTGGACCTGGGCGGCCAGGGTCACCCAATGCCTAGGTCCCTATAAGCAACCTATGCGGGTATTCAGATATCGGAACACGACCGTCCAGTGGCTAGGTGGTGCCTAGGCGACCACTTTCTCGAACAGAGGTTATGTATGAAAATATTATGTATATTTAGCATTATGTATTATCAAGAAGAAAGATATTATTAAGAAGAAACGAATAAAAATGTATAAAAAGCTTACCAGCATCTCATGTGGTAGCAACCATGGTTAAGCTCAAGCATCATCCGACACTGTTGGCAGCGTCTGCACCTTCTATTTTGGGCGACACGGGTGGAGGCCAGATTAGAAACATTTCTGTCCTCCAGTGGGAGATTTTGGTACTCTTCACATGTCATAGAAGAATGCCATGGAACCCCACAATCCAGACAGATGAATTGCTGACAAACAGGGCACTCCAAACAGCTGCTGTCACGTTGGCTGGATGAACTTGCCCGAGCAGATGAGTAATCAAATGGATCAAGAAGCACGGAGCAACTAGGATATGGGCAGCAGATTCTATTTGAGTGGACACCATTTGAATCCGCAATGGCCCTCTCCAAAGATTCATAAGAAGCAACCGTAAGAAACGATCTGCATTCGGCTGCTGAAATGCAGTACCTGCATCCCAATTGTGGGCATTTGATGGGGACATGATAGGAGGACAACTTCCCCTCAACATAAATTTTCATACAGTGAGAACAGAATCTGTGGGAGCATTTCAATGTCAGCAATCAGCATCATCGATGAAAGTTTCTCCTCGCAACAGATTGAGCAAATTTCTGCCAGTTCATTTCCCTCAGCAGACATGGATACAATACCAACAGCTACTAGAGCTAGATTGGATGCCTTTTCTAGGTCAGCAGCAGGGACAAGTTTTAGGACAAAAGCTTCCATATCATTTACTTGCTCCAGTATCATTTGCCTCAATGCCTCTACCAGAGGACTTTCAACAACTTCATCATGCTTTTGTCCTAAAACTTTTGCAAACTTTTGTCCCAAAACTTTTTCAACAACAAGTTTTAGTGTGTGTTTGCAATAGCTTTTGCAAACTGCTTATGGCTGTTGCACTGCTGTTTTATTTTTTAGGGTGTTTGTAAAATCTGTTTTTGCTTCTACTTCTGCGGTGCAACAGCTGTTTTAAGCCATAATTCAAAAGTAGATGAGGGACTGCTTCTGCTGTGGAAAAGCACTTTTTTAAAAAAGTACTTTAGAAAAATGTTTTGCTACAGTAAAAACATTCACAAACAGTCCCTTAGAATGCACAACGAGACCCAACATGGATCTGTCAATTCCTGCAGTTGACTCAGGTGTTGCATGCATGTACACAGCACCCTTACACATCCACTCTTCTGTCTCATCACCATAAAAATCATCAAAGCGCTCCCCACATAAGGCACAATGTATTTTGGTCTTCATCAGCAGGAACAGACAACTCTTCTTAATCCTTCTTCTCCACAGTGCTCTCGGCAGGGAAAAATCCAGGAACCGACTCAGTACCCAATGCCTCTGCAACCGTGAGCCACACGGTAGCACTCACGAACCAATTCGGACAACAAGATTGTAAGGGACGTAAAAACCGTAGAGGCTACACTGAATCTTACAGAATCTATGGTTGAATTCCCAAACTTCCGATGTGCGTCCAAATACTTTGGATTTATGTGTATCCCGTGTGTTGGCTGAGGTGACTCAGAAGCCCGTGAAGAACACATTCCAGAAGATCGAGCATTTACAGAGTTGTTCCTCAATCCTTTGAAGTACTGTATTCCCCAGTAAAAATGGAGAATATAATAATTAAAAAACAAACTCCAAAGTAAGAATTGAATCAAGGAAGTGACTAGCCACATCTATGAAAACAAACAACAACCATATTTCCAACATACATGTATTTGGCCTCATAAGTCTAAAGTCATACATGCAGTGCCCGAGTACAAAAACTTTTTTTTTCTCAGCAACAACTACAATTGCTGGGAGTACACGGGGTGGGTTTAGTAGGAGGGATTAGTGCGATATAATAGGATAGGATTTAGTAGGATGAGAAAATATATCATACGTTTAGTCTGCCGGATTAGGTAGGATTTTAGGGATTTATAATTTATTACATTTAAAAATCACACTATAACCTAAATCCCTAAAATTCTACATAATCATGCCTATCCTACATATCCTACAGCGTCTCTTTCTAATCTTATGGATATCTAAACAAACTCAAGTGAAATATAATTAAAGTGGCATGCTGAAAGTATTTACATCCTCGGTCTCAATCATGAAAAATCAACGACATAAAAAACAGAAAAGTAAGCAAGCATATAATTAAGGATATACAGACTGGTTATTAAAAATCATGAGTCTGACAGAACATGAACACACATAAAACAGAAGCGTTCGGAGGGCAATTCAGGGTATTCATCAGAACTGCATGGTCAAGCATATTGCAAAGAAGCAGGAAGTGAACTTCATTACTCCTCTCTTCAATAAATAAGATGTTCAGATATGACTACTTAAGAAGTAGTAAACCAGAAAGAATCCAACTCCTCTGCAAAATATTTAGCATGGGAAGCAAAAAAGGCTGCTTTGCTATAAAATTAGCAGAGGAAGCAACATAAAGGTTTCCGTCACAGGAGAAAGTACAGAATAGCAAATGCACTTCGAAGATACAAATTGCATGAAATTATCAGGCCACAGCTAAAGAAAGACTAAACAATCCGCCTTACAATAATTCTAATCTCAACTCTGCCCTGAGAGTTAGCGTTATGGGAGGAGACATTTGAAGCACATTCTTTAGAAACATTAAAAACATGGTCAACCATTAGAGAATCCCAGCTCCAGCCAAACACATAGAACAAATATAATCCAACTTCTCAAATCCATGAGAAAATACATGTCTGCATATGAACAAATGCTTTAACAAGGCAAGTCAGGTATTCTCACCTTCTTGTATTGAATGCTCCATTAAGCATCACCACGTCTGTGATACCATATTGGTGATACAAAATGCATTTTTTATACCAGGATAAATTACATTCTATTTGACCATCTTGATAATTTCAAAAGCCCCACGAGCTGATTTTTCTAAAAATTGCACAGGCCGTACCAGGTTACCTATATTGATTGGCACCTCCGTGCACGTTGTCTTTAGAATCCAGTAGATTTTAAATGAGATTTTTCGTTGTTCTCTTTCCACATCGATTCAACTCTGCTTTAAATAATGTGATCACCGTTGTCCCGATTGCAGAAATAACAAAAGAAAGAGGAAATATGAGATAAAGGATTGAAGAGAAGAAACTCCAGATTCTATGAACTTGCAGCTCTATAACTTACACTTGAAACCAGTAAGTTAACAAATTACATTAACTACAAGGGCGCCAGCATCCAAGAATAACCCTCGGTTCTATACCTCAATAATACGAGCACAAATGGCATCAGCAATGCCCACGGCATGCTCCCTCTGCTCTCCAGCAATTATAGTGAGGTCGGTGATGATGGGTTTCGAATTCATGGTGAGCTCAGATAACAAAAATCCCGTACATCCGCACAATTTCATCCGTTCTCAATGGAAAAACTCTTCCACCACGGAGTATTACAAGTTCTTCCTCTCTCTCCTTCATCATCGCCCTAAATCTGTCGAGCATGGACGGTGGGAAGGCCTTCATCCCAAGGACATCGCCTTGGATTGGCGAAGGACAATTTAAACTTTCACTGCACAGAGGTAAACCATTCTGCAATCTCGAAGCGCGGTCCATGGATGAGGGAAAACAGAAACGAGGTTTTAATGCCGGAATGAGGTAGCAATCAAGTTTAGGGTTTTGAACCTCCGCACAAAAACAAACGATACACGCAAACTAATCAAGAACCCAACAAGACAATCAAGGCCTTTTTATTACCACTGCTTCTGCACTTTTTCAGCGTGTTAACACTAGCTTTACAACCTTTTTTTTTTTTTCATGTGTGGCCATCAATACGACGTCTCACATACGAAACGACGCCAATCTATATGACAACGGAAGAGGACTATAAACAATGGGATAGAGAAAAGGTAGGGAAGGCCTTGACAGCCGGCCGCCGCGGCCGACTTGGCGGAGGTGATTGCTCACATCTGCGGCGAATCACCAGAAACACGGTGGGGTGGAGCGAGAGGATTCCGACAAGCGGAGGCAGGGAAAATGATACATGGCACAACAGTGTTAAAAAACAAAAAAGCAAAGGCATTTTATTTCGGATTTTTTTTCTGGTCGCCGAACACTCTATTCAGCTTTTATTTCGATTTCTTTAAATCCTATTTTTTGGCCAGTTCGTGTTCAAAATATGCACTTAAATAGTAGAAGCCCAATTTTAAATAGAAGAGCCCAATAGTTTAGTATAAAAATGAGCCCGACAGATAAGAGAGGTCCACTAAAATTTTTGTTGACTGTATACGGAACTGGAACGAAGGAGCTCCGCCATGAGCCGCCGAGATGTGCTCCGAGCTCTCCTCCCAACCGAACACTTCGACCTGGAATCCGGCTTGTCCCTCATTCCTCGTATAAAACTCAAGCTCACGATTCACCGTGCCGACAAGTCTGTTTCTTCACTCGACGAGTGGAAGCTGAAGCGTTCTTTAATTGAGTATCTGAAGACGACACATTCAGTGTCTGCTACAGAAGAGGACATCAAGATTTCGAAGTACAAGGACCTGAATAAGCGGAAGCGTGAAGATGCTGTCGCACGTGGGTGTTTGGTCGTGCTTGATTTTGGGTTTCTAGCGAAGAAACTGGCTTTCAGCGCCGAGGATGGAGTGGAGAAGGCCTTTTTGGAGTGTAGGAAGAGAATTGTGGGGGAGATGGATGGTATGGAGTTGAATTTGGAGGGAACAAAGTTTAAATTGAGTGTTGAGCTACCCAAAGGAGACGACTTTAAAAGAATGCAGAAGGAATGGGAGGAATCTGCTGCCTTTGGAACAAGAGGTTATTTATTTTGTTGTATTTAGTAATGTTCGGATTTTATACAATCTTTTTGTCATGAAGCCTGCAAAGTGATCCGTAACTTAAATATTGTTTTTAGGTATTCGATCCACAACTTAAGTATTAGGGCATGTCTGATGATTGCTTCTATGATATAAGAGTAGTAATCAATGCTTGCTTTCTAATGATAAGCTGCTCTTCGTTATTCATGCTTTTATGTCTCATATGATTCTCAATTTCCTTAGCTTTCAGTAATCTATTCTGCTAAAGTGTACCATGGGCATTGTACCTGACCCGGGCGTGTACTTGACAGGATATTCAAGAAGTGAGACGCGTCGACCTGATACGATTATTTTGAGAGGTGTGCCGTCAAGGTGGTTTTCTGAGCCTAGGGTCTCATCCAAACCTTCAATGCTAGTCACTCATACAATTTTTTCGGCATTTGGAAAGATAAGGTATGAACTTAGCTTTAATTTGTAGTATTATACCTAAACTGGTGTATCCCTTGACAAGAAAATTGTGTAATTTAAGTATTTGGTATAGGACAGACTGAGTACGAAAAACATGGGAAATTATAAACGAAAAATATGTGTGTTTGTGAGGATGAACTGCTGATCTTAATGTTGATGTGGGCATAGTCTTATTTCTGTTACTAACACAATCGCGTTCTATTCTCTTACCCATATACAATATTCTGTCCCTTTATTTTACTGATAAAATGCTATTTCTTCATAGGAATCTTGATGTTGGTGAGGACAATGGAGTAGGTGATGGCGAGGATGAAGAAACTGGGAACGTAGTTTCAAGTCTCAATTGTAAGATAGTGGTTCAATTTGAAAATCACAGTGATTTCTGTGATGCTTTGAAGCTTTTATGCGGGCGCTCCTTGAGTAAGGTAGAATACTGTTTTCATTTTGAATCGATTCTTGGCGTATACTGTTTGCTATATTTATTTGCTTGCTTCATAGCGTTGATCAGATCAGCCTAATATAGGAATAGGTAATTTGGCCATCTTCTACTCATCAGCTATTTTTAGCACTAGTGCTGTGGCTTCGCTTGATTTCAATGACTACTTAGAGATGGATACTAAATTTCAAACATGCACTTTTTTGTTCAACTTTGATATTGTTTATTGAGTAACATCGTTACCAAATATTATTGTCCATTTCGTATGTTGGTGGCAGTTCATGGGTTTACGTTGTCTATTCTAGTGCTTGAGCGTGGAAATTTCATAATCCCTACCCTCTTGTAATTTGAGAAAATTTCCTTAATCCCTCACTCTAGTAATTTGTGAAAATTTCCATAATCCCTAACCTAATTCTCTAGTACGTAATAACTGGACTCGGTTGACAGTATGTGCAGCTTTGTTATATTATATTTTCTAAACCAATCTTAACTAATGCAGCAAGGATCACGCATGAGGTCTGATTATCAATTGGCATGGGATGCAGATGGACATTTTAGAAATGTTAGAGGCCGTACGGAAGATACTAAGAGATGGACTCCAGTTTCTTCTGAAGGAAACTATAGAAGTGAAGCAAGGAGGAAACGCTTCAAGGTAAGGACTCATTTCACGCTTTGCCTTATCTTTGCTGGAATAAAGTGCCTTTGCATTTGACAATTACCCCTGATTGCATATCACTATATGCCGTGAGCTAATAACACTAGGGTCTATGAGTAATGTATGGATGATCGATCTTATGTATTGCAGGAATGAAGAGAAACTGAAGAACTTTCTTTTTTTATGTTGATTGGAACGGTCAGCTCAATACTGTAATAGCCTACATTTCTTTGCATTTGAGGTAAAATTCGACATATATTTGGTGATGGTGCCTTGTAAGTATAACAGCTGATTTTATGCATTTGAGATTTCAAAAAAGAAACATTCTTTGTGATATTGCTGTAAACTAGCATATGCAAACTCTTGCACTTGCACATCAAAGGTGAATTGCTAAAGGGATGGTGCAGCAAGATCTTGTTTCCCCAAATGTTTCAATTACATGAATGATGAATGACCCTGCAATAATTTCACGTAAATACATCACGACAGTAACCACTTTCAACTTTACAAATGTACATTTAATTGAGAAGATGAATGGAGAAAATAATAGAAAACATCCAAGGGAAACAATGCACCACACACAAATCTTGTGGTTGTCCAATATGCTGCTGGACATGGACAGATTTCTTCTATGGTCAAGAATCTATCTTCTTCAAATGCTTCTATTTATGGCCATGTTATCTTTGTGCTATGAACTTGTCTGCTCCTCCATTCATGTTTGCATTTGCAGGAGAAGAAGCGCCCTGGCCGTTATACACGATTTTTTTCTTGCTTGGTTTCCTCTTTCTCATATTCCGACCAGATGAACCATCTCCAGGCAAACTGGGAAGCAGGTACATCCCTATCGTCGTGCAGAGAATTGCAAAAGGCCGTCCGTAAATTGCCAGGAAGAAAAGAATCATCACAAGAATAGCAGGAAAACAGTAGTAAGATCCTCTCCCTTCTATCCTAAAACTCTCCCTCCATCTTTGTAACCTCTTTTCCACTTTCTTTTCTTGTGGCACAATCGTCATCTCCACATCTTCTGTGATTTCATTCGGACTCTTAGATGATGCATCTGCTGAAGTAGGACTACTGGTAGTAGTACTAGTAGTAGCAGCAGCACATTCAATACTTTTTGGACGATGTTTGAGGAAACTGAGACCGTTCTTCTCTAACTGCTGCTCGTGAACTCTTATGATAATTGGCTTAAGTTTTTGCGAGTCCTCTGTATAGACGAACTGTATGAAGGAGATTTCCTCAACCCCCATTTCTCCGTAAATCTGCTGCTTCTCCTTATCAAGATCTGCTAGCAGTGCAGAAAACTTGTCCAGTCCCCGGTCAGCAAACCGGTTCTTGTCCTTTTTATATTTAGCCGTAATGAAACTTTTGCTCCTTGTGCCTTTCTTTGAATTGGGATGTGGTCTGATATTGCTTCCATTTTGATCTTCGTCTTCTTCTTGATGTCTGAAACTTCTGCACCCACAAATGAACATTTGTTTTCTGATAAAACTGTGTTTGACAGGATGAGTTTTGTAGCTGCCCAAGACATGGATCGGATCAAAAAAAGTAAGCTCCTACTCGTATATTGACAAAGTCTATAGTCAATGAAATGGAAAGTCTTTTTCCCATAGAAACTTCCAATGGTTTGATCTGTTAATTTTATATGCAAGGAAAATTCAATATGAGGAGTGATGAAGTAAGAGGTGATGCAGGTTCCAAGTAGTTGCAGATTGGTGCTGTTAATTTAATCCCCGGACATTAATGTATTTTCGGAAATTTGGTTATT
The DNA here is from genome assembly GCA_025802335.1 of Pinguicula primuliflora. Classification (NCBI taxonomy): domain Eukaryota; kingdom Viridiplantae; phylum Streptophyta; class Magnoliopsida; order Lamiales; family Lentibulariaceae; genus Pinguicula; species Pinguicula primuliflora. Next base: position 827 of record JAOYMZ010025896.1, on the reverse strand, counting down.
GACTTGTGTCCCTTGTCTTCCAAGTTTTTTTTTTTTTTTTGTAAGAATAATATTTGGAGAAATTTGACCTCGTCTTCTTCCTTCCGGAATAAGAACACGGATTCTTGTTATTGCTGGTGAGGAAAATAATTTTTCAATATTTAAGACTTGCGTCCGGTTCCCCTAGATCATGTGTTCCGATTGTCTATATTAAAATTCTACTGTTTTGCACAGTTGGAGTCTAGATCACAGTGTTAGTAGATCCCGTTTATTGTCCCAAAAATTTTTTAGATGGATTTTGATTAGGGTAGTTAGTCAAATCAATGTCAAATGCAGTAAACAGGTTTCAAATGTTGATTTTGATTGTGGTAGTTATGTTTTTGTGTGTTTACTTTTAGATTGATTAGGGTTGCAGTAACAGTTAAATGAACGTTTAAATATAAAAATACCCCTTTTAAAATTTACAATCTCAACCCACATTTAATCAATTTCACACGCTGTAAACAGGATTTGAAGAATTTCAGAATAGATTCAATGAACAGAAATTCCAGATTTTCAGAACATAATCTGAATTTTCAAAACATATGTTGCACAGAATCAATGAACAGAAGCAAACCAAAGCGACATTTCCTGTTATCAAACCTCAATGTTTACACTCGAAAAAAGCAAAGCAACCAACAAACAAGTTCACAATCAAATAAAAACAGTAGTCAAACGATCCAACACGAAGTTTGTTACAAGCCAATAAACTCTAGTTCACTGTGAATGAGCTTGATTTCTATAACGCGCAAACATAGCCGCTGCCATTTCATCCCTCTTCTGTGTCCATGCTGGGGATGGTTCCAAGG
>JAOYMZ010025885.1:0-17483 GCA_025802335.1 Pinguicula primuliflora | reverse complement strand
CTTTGCTTGAGGACACAGTTGTCAGCATTGAGTACCAAGCGTTGGTGGTCCAGAAAAGCTACCCTTGGAGATAACACTGAAACTTCAGCCTTCAGAAGATACAATCCCACATCGGTTAATTGCTTGAAGAACAGTTGTGGCAATACAGATATGATTAATGCATGAAGATTGATGATGATCAACGGACCTGCAGAGATGAAACGCTGCGTTCCAGTTCTGATATGTACTGCAATTTCCTCACTCGTGACCTCTGAGCAGATTGCCGGTTCGCCAATATCCTGATAACACAAAAACAACATACAGAAAAGCATAAGTCTTTTCTTATGCATTAGGTAACTACCTCATCTAAATGTTGGATCACAATCTCTACCGTCGTAATTAGAATTCGACACATAGATACCCATTTGTGACCTAGAAACTTACTCTCAGTATCTAAGCATTCGAAACTCATAACAGTTATCAGTATAATTTACTTTCATTCCAATCCAACTCTACCTCTTAATCCTCTTTGGATCAGCAATCCTTTCACTGGCATTTTCCTTCTCCCAGTTTGCTGCATGGGAAGCAATGAGACCCGCCTCAGATTTGCATGAGCTCTCCACTTCCTCAGGCTCGCGCTTGGGCTGCAGCTTCTTCACTCCCTGCTTCTCATCATCATCCACGCTGTTATGATCCGACGGCGACGAAGGATTCGAGCACGACACGGCCTGCCCCGCCGCGGCTTCATCGTCGGCGAAGATGGACATGAGCTGCTCATCATCAAACCTCCCAAAGTCATCACCACCAGCACCATTGCTGCCCACAAGATGGCTGCTGCCATTATCATCCCCGTCGTCACCATTTGATTCATTCCTCCCGCACTCCTCCTCCTCCGCCACCATTGGCGCCTCAATAAAGGCGACGGAGTCGCTCATCGACCGGCGGTGGGAGCACCGCCTAGCAGAGGAGAAGTTGAGAAACTCATCCATCCAAAAAGGGTGGTTGTGATTTGGGTTGATGAATCCCAAGCTATCCATTTTCTGATGAGGGAAATCACTCCAACTGTGAGGGACTTTTGGAGGTAACTGTGCCATTGTGATTAGCAGTTGTACAGAGAAGAAGAGCAAAACTGCCCCCTCAAAATATCCTTTTATATACAAATCATCATCTCTCCAAATCCCCCCCACATTCAATTTAAACAAATGAAAGTAGTAGGAGCACAAGATAGCCACACACACACAATAACAACAACAACAACAACATCATCACACCATCACATTCAAGACTGAGCAAAACACTTTTTAAACTCCCCTATTATCTTGAATAAGAATTTAGAGATAAAAGGAATAAACTTGTCTATTCATTTCTTTCCCAGACTGTGAATGATAGTGGGGTCTCACATGGGGCGAGGGGAGAAAGAAGATCAGGACAGCTATCCACAGCTGGTGGGGAGGTTGAGTCCCAACGGTATTACACAGTAGTTTATTAACTCAGTGGGATACAGAAAACACGTGCAATGGTGGTCACAAAACCTTAAAATAATACTCGGACTCTCATCACAATTCAAGCAGTAATAGCTCCTCTAGTTTAGAGGATTAGTAACACCCAAATTACTAAAATTTACTCATCTAAAAAAAGTCGTAATCTTGGTACACTACACACACTACTACAGGATTTCAATGTGATCAATCATGATACTTTTACATGTCGTGCATGGCAATGCATGCTTCCAACACAAACGAACATTTGGAATCAAGCACACGCACACACATACACACACTTATTACCTCTGTGCTGTAGGGAAAACAAAACAAGAGCATGAGCACTATAAATCTAATATGGCAATTTGTTGTTTTAGGAGGATGAGAACTCAACTCATGTGTAGGACATGTGAAGTGTTTAGATCCATCCCCCACCCCACCCCACCCCCACTAGCATTTTCTTCCTGTTTGATTTGTCTACAAAGCAAGCGCACATGTGGGAGCATCTGCCTTCTGTGATCCTCCCATTCTCTCTCCTTCTCTGTTCATTTCCATGAACCTTCCACGAGTTGTTATTGTCCATCCAGTTGTTCTTGCCAGCACTCTTTATCTTATTCGTAGTTAAAAACTGTTGAAAGCAAACAATTTTAATATGTGAGTTGAAGATGGTGAGTGTCTTAACAACGAATGGAATCTACGAGTCTAATGTTCAAAATTGAACTTCTGCTTGACCAAAACAATACCTAAATCATGGATTTAATTCGGCCAGGACACCGAGAGTTCTTTGTTTCTTGCATCCTTCGAGAAAACTTCGCCATATCAATGCATTTGGTGCAAAAGGCATTTCCAAGATGAGTTTCTCAGCTTCCTTTATATGCCCATATCTTGTCAGCAGGTCTACCACGATCGCATAATGATCAATATCTGGTTCAATTCCATATTTCGGTCTCATTTCGTTGAACAGATCCATCCCTTGTTTCACCAATCCAGCATGTCTACAAGCAGAAAGAACTGCAAAGAAAGCAACCTTATCCGGCTTTATGAGCGCCCCCTCCATCGCTCTGAATCTCTCTAAAGCTTCACATGAAGACCGAGGGTTGAGACGAGAGCTGTCCAAGATATTATGTTTTTGTCCTTCATGGCATTGAAGATCTTGATCGAACCCTCGATGCTTCCGCACTTTCCATACATGTCAATCATTATGTTGCACACAAATGTATCACATTGGTTAAAATCAACCTTCATAATGAGACCATGAAGACAGCTTCCGAGAGCAAGGTTACACAACCTGGTACATACACTGAATAGGCTGACAAAAGTATAATTGTCTGGACAAATATGTGATCTTCGCATGTGAGAGAAAAGTTCAAAGGTTTCTTTGTGATCACCATTCCTGGAACAAGCTGCAATCAAGATATTCCAAGATATAGCATCTGGATTGTCAATTGTAGCATATAATTCCTGAGTTTTTTCATACTGGCCTGTTTGGTTCCATATCCAAGCTATGATATTGGATGAAACAATAGGGAGTTCTCCATAACGGGATCCGATAAAGTTACCTGCATCAGACACCAGATTGTTTTGAGCATAAGAGATTATAAGAGAACCTGACACAAGCATTCTCATTGTAACCCATTTTGATTGTCAGTGAATGAAGCTGTTGCAGCTCTGTTTTCAATGACGACTTGATAACAGTAGAAAATGAGAGTTCATTCGGATAAAAGCCTGAATGGATCATCTCCAGAAGCAACTTCAATGAAAAAGATGAGCCTCTATTTGAATATCCCAGCATCAAAGAATTCCATGACACCAGATTTTTGTTAGTTATGCAAAGAAAGCATGCATGTGCTTCTTCCACCTTATCGCATTTCGCATAAAAATTTACCAAGGCACTCCCGGTATACACATCAGATTCCAATCTTTTCTTGATAATCATTGCATGGATGCACTCTCCATGTAATGAAGTTTGCATTCTCGAACAAGATTTCATCACGTTTGCAAGTGTTGTTTCATTAGGTGATAATCCACTCGTACACATATTCAAAAAGATATCAAGGGCTCTGGCTGCTGTGTTAGTTTTCGCCATTGCTCCAATGAGGGTGCTCCAAGACACGGTATCTTTAACAGGAGCACTCTCAAATATTTTCTCCACTGATAATGTGTTGCTTGCTTTTGCATACATATTGATTAGAGAATTACAGACTGAGGTTAAGCCATCGAATCCATACTTCAGGATTAAGCCATGCATCTGCTCTCCCAAATGCTTATCAGTTTCCTGAAGACCGGATAATACATTCACAAAGGTGCATTCGGAAATTCCTTCCGAACTCATCATCATCTCAGATAACATAAAAGTGCAATCTTGCAAGCAACCCATCTCTGCAAACATGGATATCATAGTATTCCGTGTCACTCAGTTCATTTTTGGCATACATTCAAACATTACAAGAGCTTCATCTAAGAACCCATACCTGGCATACATACCAAGCAATGCAGTTCCAGCAAAAGCATCCAAGTAAAGTATACCACTCTTCTCGATTAAAGCCTGCAACTGCATTCCATCACATGCATTTAAACAATCACAAGAAAGCAAGCTGCCATAAGTGAATTGCGTGGGCATTAAAGCACACTGCCTCATTTCAGAAAACAGTGAGAAGCCCTCACATAATAAGCCATCATAACTGCAACAACCTATCATGGTATTATATGACACAACATTCCTAGTATGCATTCTGTCGAACAACTTGAGAGCAGCAGAAATCTCCCCGAATGCAACATACTTTGAGATGATATTGTTGTGGAGGAAAACAGGTTCTTGGTCTTGGACCACAACTGAGCCCATCGTTGTGAAGAGACCGTGAAGAGATTTTGCTTGTTTGAGGGAACCGATTCTTGCAGGATTATGGAACAGTTCCATGCAGGGATTGTGTTTGACTGTTTCTCCATTGGAGCTGGAGCTGGACGAGAAGTGAAGCTTTCGGCTAGAAGGGACTGATGGCAGTTTCTCGGAGATTCTAAAGCTAATTTTCTCATACAGTCCACAAACATTTGTAGGTCTCTGGTTCTTACCCGCATTAAGAAACCCCTTGACCGCGCCGGAGACGGCGCACGGCGAGTTCTTGGTGGCACTCAAATAGATAACCCTGCTCGTCATCAACTGCCCGCATGAGTCAGCCGGCGGCAGCGTTTCGCCGGAGTACGGTGCGGCGGAGCTTGAGAGAGGTTTCACGCTGAACACGGTGGGTAATCGTTTCCTATTCCTAACAAAATGTTCTGCTCTTTCAATATTTTACTTTGATTGTTCCATAGCAACATGAATCCATAATGTAATCCTCATTCTTAATCTTCACCTTCCTCCCATTCAAATACTTTCAATGGGAAAAACCAGCGATAAAAATCTATCTATTATTCTCTTCTCAAAATCTTGGACTTTTATCTGTGCCCTGACATATCAACTTCATCTCCCATATTCTCTTTTCCGACACTCCCCAATATATGGGACTGCGCCGAAATGCCCCGGATTGCAGCCTGACAAGACTTGAGCAGCAATGCTGGGGAGATAAGTAATATCCCATAAAGGTAGCCGCCGCCCAGCATTGGTCTTTCCTGGCATTGCAATTCTGGCATTTGGGAATTCAGTGCAGCCCTTATTTGAGGAAAAGAATGACGGGATATTCTCTATGTTCCGAGACAAGCACTTTCAACCCCATCAATGGCGAAAGGTAGAGTCTTGCTAGGATAGAACTTTGATAGGTAAATATAGGCATGATTCTGTTGGATGTATCAGAGTTTTATATTGATATCTAAGGATAGGTACTGATGCCAAAGCCCACAAGCTTAACCTGAGATGTTGTTAAGCTAAGGAATAGCCAATAGGTATTGAACTTCTCCCTTGAAATTGAAGTATATCAGCATATCAAGGAATAAGGATGTTGCCATGGTTCACCTGGGGAACATGACTCTCAACAGAAGTCTGATGGAAGACAACCCCATTAATACCAAATAGCATTTCAGTTGGAGGATGGTTCAAAATAGAACTCCTACCTTACAAAATCTACAAGAAGATGGGGGTACAAGGAACATAAGTATCAACCTGTTCTAACCGTGTACCCGGATGCTATAGTTGGCTCGAACAGCTGGTAATCCTGCACAGGGACCCTGGAATCAACTACCAAATGCACTAGGGAATTCTGAAATGGAGACGCCATAGGCCGATCCAGAAGCCTCTGAGAAATCTCGATGCACATGAAGACAATAGTTTCTAAAGGGCTTAATGACAGAGAGTTGAAAAATAAGAACATTGAATGAAATTGTTGTTGATCATATATGCACAGGCCCTTATACTTGTCCATAGGATATTTTGAGGCTAAATCTAAGGCCTAATAATGCTTTATTACATATAAGAAAAAACAAAATTCTTCAGGATGTTAGACATGATAAGGAGGCGATGTCGTATCCTTGAAAAGAATGGTAAAGCACCTCACTTGATACTTGATTTGCCACAGCTTCAATATTCAACCCTTCACTAAAGCAGTTGAGTCAGAGTAAATTGTTTATACAGTGCTGCTGATAAGTTCATCAACTTCTCATTTTCATTGTCACGAAGTGGCTTTTGGGCTATACCCCTCTCACTATACTAAAGAGAATGTTTGCCTTTTAGGAATTATTGCATCACGCATTAGTGAAGTGTAAAACAACATAGATCTAAGAGGTCAGATAGTTCTACAAAAATAAACTCGAAAAGGGAAAGACATGACAGTGTGCATTAAACCAATCAATCATTTATAACAGCAGAAATGTTTTTTCATCTTACAGTTCTTCTTCTACTCTTGCACCTCCGGAGTTGGCAAACCAAAACGAAAATTACAGCACCTATCTGAAGAAACATCAAAGCTTTCCAGCCTGGAATAGCAACTCATATAAGTTATTTTCATGGAAGTATGAAATAAATAATCAGAAAAGGTAACTTAGATATAGTAATAACTACCTCCAGGTATCTGTGATGAGTTCTCAATTTTATTTCCTCCAGGTTTACTTTTTTGTGAAATAATAGAATCAGCATCACTTGCTACTGAGGCATATCTTATTGTCTGAACATTCCCACCCATGACACAAATATTTGGACAGATAACAGCTCCATCGTATTCATCACTTCCATCACAACAATCTACGAATGCGTATTAGAAGTAATTAAGATATTTCAATTTTCAAAGCATACCAGTCGTATATAAACTGATACCATGTATGCATGACATGTCTGCACTTTAAATTGTCATTCAGTTTTTTCATAACGGATTACCAAAACAAATGTCATTCAGAACTTGTAGCTATAGAAACTAGGTGAAAATATCATTAGTCACACTCTCACCACAAATATGATCATTCACGCTGGAAGAGAATAAGAATCTTGGTATACTCCCCGCGTTGCTGCAGTAGAATTTGCCATAAGGACAGGCCGAAGTTCCTATACGACCAGGAAAAAGAAAGAAACAAACAAAGCGAAGCTGCATAAAACCCAGATAAGATGAAACCTCCAATACGTAGCAAGACCAACTGCATAAACATCAGAAATTGCATGGCATGATGAGGTCCACAAAGGACCATTTGCACTCTCAACTACATAAAGACTCGAGCTTGTGTATAAACTCCTATACTTGCACAGAATAGAAACTTAGTAACCCCCATGATTCATGTGCCTTGTACAAAACGTAAAATAATGGTTAATTACCGGGTTCGTCAGTACCATCAGCGCAATCGCAGAAGTTGTCGTTGAGGCGATCTCTGGTGAATGATTTGGACCCATCTTTGCATCCGATCAGCTCTGAATCATAGTACTTCTGATCTACAATATCAGGCCGTGCTTAACGGGTAGAGCATAAGAAATTCACGGTAATATTTTGGATCGTAAAAAACAAACGCGCATAGAAATCGACCTAAAGGATGGACGCCAATAGGTGGGCGAGGATATGAATAAGAGCAGCTGATGTATAAAGAGGAAACATACAAATAGGCGATGAGAGGAAGAAAGACCGCTTTGTCCATCTCTTATTGGAGTCCGTCAAAATTATGAAGGAGATGCCTTTTTCAAACTTCCATCGCCATACCAGAGCAGTAAACACCCATCAAAGTGTTGAAAGCAGTCCTGCTCCTGCAAATGCAACCAATCTTCTTGAAAACAGGATAACTGGAAGAGATCGATTCTTTGATTTTGCTACCAAGTGAAGGTAACTAGAGTGAAGTGTTGACACTTGGTCCACCATTCTAATCATTTGGACCAAATCTAGGGCAGACTATTATTGTCAATCCGGACTCGCCCCGATGTGCAGTATATCTGACCCGTCCGGGTGGGGAGGGGAGGAGTTGGCGGATCCACATCACCTATTTATAAATATTTATATTTTATTTATTATATTCATTTTACTTGATTAAAAAATTTAGAAATAAGATATGGTTAAGATAGAAATCTTTTTTTCAATTTTAAGTTTTTTTTCGAAATTTAATTCATTTTATTACTTTAATAAATCCGTCTGGGCTTGAGCGTGTGGGTTGGGGCCGGACCGCGCAATCCGCAGAGCGGGGTGGGTCCAAATCCACACTTGGAGCGGCCTAACCTGCTCCGCTCCACCTCATTGTCATCCCTAATCTAAGAATCATTCATCTGAATATATGATCGGGATGAATTTTTTTTTGGACAGTCGACTATTCTTGTGGAAATTGCATTTTCATCCTCTAAAAAACCATTTTCGTCACTTTAGAAACTTTTCTAAATCACGTTATCTAAAATAAGCCTAGTTTATTTATTTTACAATTTAATAATCTAAAGTCGTCAAAATTACCTATTTACGGTAGAGTTTTTTTTTTAGGTAGGTTCATTTGACGTGTTAGTCTATATAATCTATTCTTGAATTGGACTACATTTAAAGTTAATTAGTGCATTTAAAATTAATTAGTAGACACTTCAAGTAGTCAATTTGTAATCATTAATAAATATGTTAGTCTATTCTCTACTAGGATTAGACTATGTAGTCAATTCGTAGTCGAGAATGGACCTTATGTAGTCGACTCGTAGTCGAGAATTGACCTTGTATAGTAGATTGGTAGTCGAGAATAGACTACATAGACTAAGAGAGTGTTTGCAAATGATTTTGGAGATTGCACTGTACTTTTAGTTTTTTAAGTGTTTGCCAGATCTGCTTTTGCTTTTGTTTTAGAGGTGCAAAAGCTGTTTTGGCATATAATCCAAATAAAGAGGAAGTGATGCTTCTGTGGTGGAAAAGCAGGAGGTAGCATTTTTGAAATAAACGAAATACATATGTAAGACCATATTACTCTTACCATTTCTTCAATCTTCTTCAATCCCGTATCGTCTAAGTTTCTGTAAAGATAAAATTGAATTTTCCTTATATAAATATACGAAAAGCTATTCTTAATTTAAAACATTTGCAAACACTATTATTAGATTTTTTTTCTGTAGCACCACAGTTTTTGCAAACGCACAAATTTTTTTACAAATCCTTTTTTTTAATTTTCTCCATTGAAAAGTGCTTTGCAAATACATTCATTATGAATTGGCTTCATATATAGACCATATGTAGAGACTCATAGTCTATTCAACTTGACTAAAAATAGATTATGTATAGTATAATATTTCCTATTCAAGAATATATATTACATAAATTCGTAAATTATTATCATTTGATCTTGACCGTTGGATTTTGATCTAACGGTCACAAACACAATTCGGCACATAAGATTTTTTAATCGAGGCACAGTGCTAGGGACCAGAAAATTTTTGAACGGTGAAAGAGACAAACATAAAAAATCTATGTTCGAGAAGACAGTCGTCTGGACCGCCTAGGCGTGAGACAGTCGCCTTCTCGAACACAATAAGAAATACAATATAATTTTGATTTATTTTATACGAATAAGAATTATTGTAATTGATTTTCACCAAAGATTATTTAGTTAAAAGTTTTTCTTACTTCAGTAACTCAAAATGATAAAATGACATTTTCTAGAAAAATAAATTTGAAAGAAACAACCAAATTATTCGACTAAGTGCCTTAAATGGTATCGTCTCATCACTGCCCTTGAATAGCTCTTCTCTCTAAGCATTCGAAGCTAGGGGTGTCCAACCGGTCCGCCAGTACCTCCGGCCTAGGAATAATACCAGTATCGACCCTAACCCGGTCCTGGCTTTTGTTAAGTTTATGCTTGTGTCTCTCATCACTGCCCTTGTCAAGTTTATGCTTGTGTCTCTCATCGATGCTTGTTAACTCACCCCAATACTTGATGTACGTGGTTTTTATCTTCTTCACCATATTAACCATGTCATAGTCATCACTCATAGCAGCTTCATCCAACTCCTCTTCAATTTTCATAAGTTTTTGAAATAATAAATGAGCAGTTGGTGTTGCAGAAGCAGAGAACACATGAGTGATATCGTACAACAACTTAAAAAATGACAGAAAATTTTTAACCTGCAAATAATCATAAAGCTATTAGCAAACTAAATAATCAGTAACAATACGACATGAGTGGTTGACTAGCATCATACCTGTGCCTGATCATCCCAAATAAATAGTAATGAAATGCATGATCCTCCAACATGTGTTCAAAAATAATACGGAACTTCAAGACAGAGTTCAGCATTACATTTGTAGAGTTCTATCTCGTGGGAATATCTAACCGAAGAAATCATTTGTCTTGAAACTTCTTCATCTTCACATGGTATCTAAACATGTTCTTCCGTGTAGGAGAAGACTTACAAAACTCCACAACATGTCTCACGTGAGAGAAAGCGTCACTATGTTCAGTCAATCCATCTTGAACCACAACACCTCATGAGAGAACTGCGCGAAATGAAAAATAGCGATAACTACAAAAATCGTAAATCAATTGACAGAACCCCCGGGGCCTAGACCACAATGTGAAATTGAGTGTACAAAGTTGAGCGATGTACCTTGAGTAACTTCTTGCAAGCTTTGTGGCCGGAGAATGGAGATTACTGATTCGTCGGCGGCAAAGGCAGGAGAGGAGCATTCAACTTCAATCTCAGTCGCGGAGGAGTCGTTCGATAGTCACAAAACCTGATGAGAGAAAATGAGAAATATCTTTATTTTTTTCACAATTTTTGTTTTAAGGACATGATATGCCGGTCGGTCCCAGTATATCGGTACCGATCCCATTTTAATTGTCATCGGGGCAGATTACCCAATCGGTCTGGCACCATTACGCATTCGGTATCGCCTGGCCAATTTGGACACCCCTAAATCTTTCAACAATACAAGTATCAGGACAGAATTGGGCTACATGACAGAAGAAATTGGGACTTTTTTTTTCTTTTTTTTGGCAATATCATTTCGAAACATCAGGGTATGGGCGGGCTCTTGGCTGATCAACTCCTCACCTATTGACGTCAGAATATGGTTGATCTCTTATCTTTTATGTCCAGTCGATCGATCAATATGGTAGTGGAATTGGAGCGCGAACGATTTAACTGAAAATGTAATAAAATCGAAGTCGAATGTGATGTGATTAGACAGGAGAAGTCAATTTAAGGAAGTTAATATATGTTGTTGGGACATTTGCATCTAGACTACTCCAAGTTCTCCCCTTTCTCATTCCCGGCATTTCTATTCTGATGCTGGAAAATATGAACAAATTTGCATTGAGAACCCAAGTTTTAGCAAGACACCTTCAGGACAGCCACCGGGAGGCAACCACCGCCACCGCGATTTCATCGTATCCATGCCTGAGCTACACGCCGCCGGAGTTCTCCGAGCAACCCTTTTCATTCGACGTGGTGTCGATGCGGAAATTGATCGATGGCCACAACCTGGAGGACCGGGACTGGCTTTTCAACCTGATCGTGCAGAGTAAGCTTTTCAATCCCCAGGTCAGGGGTGGGAAAGTTTTTGTGGTGCCGGATTATAATCAGACGATGGAGCAGCAGAGGGAGATGACGATGAAGAGAATTGAGTATTTGTTGGATCATGGGGTGTTTGAGGGTTGGCTCACACGTAAAGGGTTTGACTCCGAGATGAGAAAGCTGGCTCTTGTGGAGGTCGTTACGATTTTTGATCACTCGCTTGCGATCAAGCTGGGCGTCCACTTCTTTTTATGGTACTCCCTTTGTCTGTCTGCTCTGATTTGCTTTAGTTATTCAATGTACGTGATTCTGTTTCTGCCCTCGTACCTTCTTTCTGGGTGCGTTATATTCAATTTATCCTGTTGGACGAAAGATGGGAATCTTGGAATACTAGGTCCTATCTTGCAAATGATATCTGTTGAATAGTTGGCCTTGCTTGTGAACATTTATCATAAAAATTGCAGGTGTATGAACATTAGCTTGTTTACCAAACGGGTATTTCCCGGATCTTCTTGTTTGGGTTCATTGATTGTTTCATCAGTATAACTTTTGGCTTCTAAGGCCCTCAATTTTGATATTCTCTCTTCCTTATTGATTGTTCAGGGGTGGAGCAGTCCAGTTTTTTGGCACAAGAAGGCATCATGATAAGTGGTTGAGTGCCACAGAGAAGTATTTGATAAAAGGTTGCTTTTCAATGACAGAATTGGGTCATGGAAGTAATGTATGTAAATTTATTATCCAATCGCTTAATTTATGAGAACTCCCTCCCTTCTTCCTTGGATTTTGCACGAAACCTTGTAGTTTGTATCTATATTACCAGGTTCGAGGTATTGAGACGGTCACCACATATGATTCTAAATCTGGAGAATTTATAATCAACACTCCATGTGAATCCGCTCAGAAATACTGGATTGGTGGTGCAGGAAATGTAATCACTTGTCTAACTTTTGGATTATTGATTGCTTGGCATGTTTACTTTTTTGTTCGGTGATATTACATCAAAGAGATTTCGCTTAGTAAGGCCCCTTATGTCGGAATATTTTTGTAATCACTTGTCTAACTTTTGGATTATTGATTGCTTGGCATGTTTACTTTTTTGTTCCGTGATATTACATCAAAGAGATTTCGCTTATTAAGGCCCCTTATGTCGGAATATTTTTGTAGCATGCGACACATACAATAGTCTTCTCACAGCTCATCATTGATGGGAACAATGAAGGTGTTCATGCTTTCATAGCCCAGATAAGAGACGCAGATGGAAATATATGTCCTAATATTAGGATTGCTGACTGCGGCCACAAGATTGGTTTGAATGGTGTCGACAATGGTCGAATATGGTATGTGAATAACATATATTAGATAAGAATAGATAGCTTTCTGAATTGTTCTTAAAAGTGTGGCACTCCATATCCGCAGGTTTGACAATGTTCGTATACCTAGGGAGAATTTGCTGAATGCAGTTGCAGATGTGACTCCTGATGGGAAGTATTTAAGTTCAATAAAGGACCCAGACCAGGTATTTTCTTTGCTTCAACTACAGGTCTTTTTAGTTATTGCTACTTTTGACTTCATGCGAAAATCCTTACTGCTCAAAATATCATGATGAAGAATTATTGCATAACATGTACCAATATATTTCAGAGATTTGGAGCTTTACTGGCCCCATTGACATCTGGTCGTGTCACCATAGCAGCTTCCGCCGTTAACTCAGCAAAGGTGATTAGAATGCACTTACTTGGCCGTGGGCCTTATGTTCTCCCATCCTTTTTGTCCTTTAGAGGAGAATGGGCGGTTGCCTATCGTCTATGTGCTTTTTCTTTGGTAATATGTCTTAGTTTTCTCTCAACAGATTGGGTTAGCTATTGCCATAAGATATTCATTGACAAGGAGAGCATTTTCACTAACGCCAAATAGCGATGAAGTTCTCTTACTTGATTACCCAAGTCATCAGCGCCGCCTCCTGCCTCTTCTTGCAAAAACGTGAGGATATTTGGGTTTGCAACAAATTCTAGCCAATCCTTTCGTTAGCATATAAAATCTTATCCATACGAGTTTGTAGAAACTACAATGGTTCAGGGGCATTGACAGCAAAAGCTGAATGTTTTTACGTTGCAGATATGCTTTGAGCTTTGCTGCCAACTATTTGAAACTGTTGTATGTTAAGAGGACCCCTCAGTTGATCAAGACGCTTCATGTTGTTTCCAGTGCATACAAGGCAATTCTAACATGGCATAACATGCGAACTCTTCAGGTTACAGTTGCTAATACAGTGAAATTTCTCAGTATTGATAAGCTTACATTCTTACACTTGGGAATATTGGAACTCAGGAATGTCGTGAGGCCTGTGGTGGACAAGGGTTGAAGACAGAAAATCGTATCGGCCAGCTGAAAAGTGAATTTGATGTGCAAGGTACTTTTGAGGGCGACAACAATATTCTTATGCAACAGGTATAGTTAATGATCCATTCCTTCATTCTGATGATAATATTTTGTTGATGTTGCATGGGGATTGTGATGTTCTGAGGTTGTGTCCTATCAGCTTTTAAACTTTTGGGATTTCATCCAGTGCAGATTAGCAAGGCACTGTTAGCTGAGTATGTTGCTGCAAAGAAGAAAAACAAACCGTTCAAAGAATTGGGGCTTGAGCACATGAACAACCGTATCCCTATTATTCCTTCACAACTTACGACTTCCACACTCCGGAATGCTCAATTTCAGGTTATAGTTCGAAGCCGCTTGACTTTGTATTACATCTCAAAAGAAGTTTTAGAAAGTTCTATAAACAATGTCCCATGGTCTTGCAGCATGATATCTTCTGCCTGAGAGAAAGAGATCTTTTAGACCAATTCGTTGCTGAAGTGTCCAAATACCATGCCGCGGGATCAAGCAAAGAGTCCGCTTCCATTGCTGTAATGCTTCGTTTCTGCTGTCTGAAACGAGTATCATGTTCTAATCCGTTTCTCTTTGCTTCTCAACTTGTGTAACTTCTCGTGCAGAGTTATCAGCTTACTGAAGACTTGGGCAGGGCCTTCTCAGACCGTTCAGTCCTGCAGACTTTCATCGAAGCAGAGAATAAAGTAACGGATGCCCCTCTGAAGGTACTTCTATTTTATACATCTCAAGCCCTGCATGCTGCTTGCTATATGTGTTTTCCGTTTCTTCCTGTCATTCAAATAATCACGGTGGCTGAATGCAGAATATCTTGAGCCTCGTGAGATCCCTGTATGTTGCGGTTACCTTGGATGAAGACGCTGCATTCCTGAGATACGGCTACCTGACAATAGAGAATGCTGCAACTGTGAGAAGAGAGATCCCGAAACTTTGCAGTGAAGTTCGACCCCATGCACTCGCCTTGGTCAGCTGTTTCGGTATACCGGATGCTTTCTTGAGTCCCATAGCTTTTGATTGGGTTGCAGCAAATTCATGGTCTGCTGATGAAAATTAGCTCAACTTTTTAGCTTTCCTGTACTTGTGTATGAGAATAACAAACAAGCGTCGTTGCTTGTTTACAATGTAAATTAATGGCGGTTCCATGAATGGCGTGTGAGTGAACACATTCTGCTTCATCTCTATTTGTGAAGCTAATCTATATATACTAATTAAACGACGTGAGAAGCCCTCTCTTCCCTGAACGAAATGCAACTCACAGCGCTTACGTGGAATTCATTGTGAATCCACGTGGCCACATCTTACTCGCCATGAGTTTATTGTGACTTATTAGGTTTTCCCACATTCCGAAGAATATGTTGGGGTAGATGAAGTGAGGGTCCTTTTTTTTATTTGTTTTGTTTTCTATTATTATTTTGTTTACTTTTTTTTTCTCCGCTGCTTCACAATAAAATTGAATTTATCCGACGACTCGCTTATCGTTTCTCAAAACAGAGACCGTCATAATTACCAGAAATATCGTCCCTTTTCATATGACATGCGATTCATATAGTTTCGACGTACTTATCCATTTTCACACGGATAATTTTAGCTTCTAACCCGAGTGATTTTACGTTCAGCCACGGGTAAGTATACGTTTTCGCGCGGGAAAAATGGGTAACACGGGTAATACGAGTAATTTTAATTTCAAACATGAATCATTTTACGTACCAGTGACTTCAGCCACGGACAATTTTCTAGTAAGGAAATAAACGGAAACCTTCCTTTCTCTGATAGAAGCTCGATTGTATCCTGCCTTGATTGGCGTTTTTTTATTTACCTGGTGCAAAATATCATGTGGTATTTAGGGGTGGACGGACACCATTATTTTTGATGTGTCTGTCGATCCATACGTTATGCTTGGACAATTAGTGATGTTCGTGTCCATTAGAGGCGAACACTGCCTATGCGGACTCAGAGTCCATACGATACGATGTGTGCGCATTACATAATATTCATTTTTTATTCTATTTTTTATTTTTCTCCCTCTTTTAGAGTTTTTTATTTTTATTGAAATAACTTTTTAAATTTTTATATTATTTTATTTATTATTATTATCTATACTAATAACGGAGCTCGTGAAACGACATACGGAGGCAACTTCTTTATTTACGAAATGCAACTCACGCATCTAATGTGACATTTATTGTGAATCTGTGGCATAAATTGTGAATCCATCTGGTAACTCTTTACTAGGTAATTGCCCGTGGCAGAAGTTACGGGCGTGCAAATAGAACAATGTAAAAAAAAATGTGTGCATAAAGTAACATATAGCAATTTTCGTCTCGTTATAAAAGAGCTTAATACCAAAAAGAAATAATCCGTGTTTTTATTAGCAACATAACCAATTTTCAAGGACTTCTACCTTTACAAATCTAGAAGTTCTAACCTAATGATATAAAAAAGGCATAGAAAGCATAATTTAGCAGTGCAACATCGAGAATAACACTGTAATATTGAACAACTAATTGATTGGCCAAAATCAATAACACTGTAACATGCGATCAATGTGGGGGCAACAGGAGTGTGGGGGCGACAGGAGTGTGGGGCAATCGACAGTGCTATTGTGGCCGGGTGGATTCACAATAAACTCCACATCATGCTATGGTGTTGCCGTTTTGCACGGATTTTTCTTCCTTCTTGGCACCGTTTAACACCCCTATTTAAAGATAACTCCTTATTCGCTGCACGTAATATACCTGCGCTAACTGTATTTCAAGTCTTCACCCTCACAGTCCTCTCGCGAGATTCTCAGCCGGCCACAATGGTTCGTTCCCTGCAATTCTGCGAGGTAAAACCTACGAACTTCCCTGCTTTATGCTTCTCATCCGCATTCATTTGTATAAAGTCTTTGTTCCTGTCCAGAAATCCCACCGCCAGTCCCTTACTCTCATAATTGATCCTGCTCAGAGATTCAACTCAAACCGTCCACGGTAAGGGATCTGTGTTTGTGATTCTTGTTATTATTTACCCTTTTTTCTGTGTCCAAGTAGAATGTTAATTTCTTTATTTTTGGGTACGCATGCTAATTTTTTCTGCAACATTCGTATCCTGTTATTATTTCCCTCTTAAGAAGACTCTCTTATTGTTTATAAAGTTCCTACAACAAAGTATGATGTTGATGTTGATCTTTCTTCTTTTTTGTGTAAAATAGATTGCTAATTCTAAAATTCCTTATTTCTGTATTGTTCTCAAATTCTATGGTCTTAATTTAGTATAGATTTGTAGTGGACATAGACTGGTAATTTTGTGATTGCGAAGTTTTTGGCCTGTTTTCATACTTCATACACGTTTATTTCAACGATTCTGGGTTTGTATTTATACAGTTGCATGATGATACTCTTTTTTGTTCTTTCTGCAGGTTAAATTGGGACTATGTTTCTTTTTTGTATTGTGCTAAAATTCTATAACTCATTTGAAGTGGACATATAATGGAAATTGGGTTTATATTCTTTCTTCCATTTGAATAATACTCGTTTTGTTTTTCCTGCAGCAGATGACATATTGTTGAATAATACCCTTTTTTGTTCTTTCTGTCATGTTATGTTATGCGAACTACATTGAATAATTGTTGTACTTATTTAATATTTTTGCTTCTACCCCTCTTCCAGGTTGATGAACTTAGCCCTCACGAACCCTCACAGCACCGCCATCCTCCTCTTCTGGCCGTAATTTCATTTCGAAACCTGCCTCTTACTAATTTTTGCGTTTGAATTGCAGATCCA
>JAOYMZ010025874.1:0-17485 GCA_025802335.1 Pinguicula primuliflora | reverse complement strand
CCCGTAAGGTATTACTTGTACGACTGTGTATACTTGCACATTAGTGTGACGTTACATTCGTCCCATCAAGTTTTTGGGATATTGCCCTTCGGACACCATAAGGTCATCAGCTTTTGGTATAGGGTTCGATAATTGAATGCTCGACCAGGAGGTTTCAAAATCAAGCTGTGCCCTAAATTGGCTTGAATCTGCTCGTGCACTTTGCCGGAGAAAGTGATTGACGGGATCCCATCGACTGAGGAATGCTCCACGTCCTGATCGGAGATAGTAATCGGCTTCGTGTGAAGCCCTTGGAAAAAAGCCTGCAGGTACGCTGCTTGCAGCCCGTGGAGAAATTTCTCCTTGAATGAGATAGCCTCCTTCGGTGGCTGTTCCGAGGAGTTGCTTACCCCAGCGGCTGGGACTTTGGTTGAGGCAGGGTCCGGGATCACACCCAGAGGAGGATCCCATTCCATTTCCACCATCATTGATCGGCCGAGTGTGTGCGACGGAAGTTCAACGGTAATATTTGTCGCAGGAGAGCAGAGACAAAAAAGTTGCTCAGATCGGATTTTAGTTGGTGAAGAGAATAACAAAAATGATTGAAATCAGAAAATAAAAAATGATTGAAATCAGGCTCGTTTTTTTTAGATGGATTATTTGGCAATTTTCAAAATCGGGATGAGATTCAATCTTTTGAGCGGGCTTCTGAGTGAAGTGGACCAGTTTTGATGGAAAGTTATTGTGGGTCTAATTTATTTTGTGCAGAAGGGCCACATTTAATTAAACAAGATATGGATGGACCTAGTTTATTTTCTAAGCCCTACGGATATGTGAGTATTGTGCAAGAAGCAAATATCATAAAAAAACATGAATGGAAATTTGATTGTTGCGCAATCAACACTATTACGTATGAGTTGTCGAATATTGTCCAATAAAAATGTGGTTCAGACAGCGAGTGATGAATTTGCTCCCATTAAGAGAGACGGTGTTATTGAAATTTCTCCTTCCATGATATTATCCAATTGTTTATATGTGCTCTCACTGTCTTGTTGTTATCTATAAGTCATGTTACGAAGGAGCTTAACTGTGTGGTGATGATGTATCCATCTTTCTGTGTGTTACAATATATCCAGGGGAGGATAATTGGGTGTGGCACTGAGAGGAATGGCTTGTACTATGTTGACGAAGTGGACTCGATGCTGGGAAGGACACTCTTGACTCATGGGTCAACCCAATCCAAAAGTTGGCAATGACACCGACGTCTTGGTCATCCATCCCATAAATACCTTAGCCGGTTATTTTCTCAATCTTCTAATACTCATTTGAACAGTGAAACTTGTATTTTAGCTAAGAGTCATAGGCATTCGTTTCCTCCTTCCAATACTCGTGTCCCTCATATTTTTTCCTTGGTACATTCTGATGTTTGGGGTCCTACACCATCAGTTGGGGGCAGGGATTTCGTTATTTTGTCATATTTATTGATGATTGATCGAGGATGACATGAATTTATTTTCTTTGTAATAAATCTGAGGTGTTTGAAAATTTTCCCAATTTTACCGCATGGTTTTTACTCAGTTCAAAACCAAAATCCAAATTCTTCGGTCTGATAATGGGGGAAATTTGTGAATAACAAAATGCATGATTTTTGTTCTGAAAATGGGATGTTATACCAAACATCATGTTCCTATACCCCTCAACAAAATGGTTTAGCATAAAGGAAAAATCGTTTTCTCCTTGAAATTAATCGAGCCCTTATGTTTGAGTCTAAGATTCCAATAGATTTTTGGTCCGAGGCTGCATCCACGGCCACATATCTTGCCAATCGGTATCCCACACAGATTTTGAATTTTCGTACTCATATCCAAACTTCATCTGAACATTCTCGTGTGCCTCCACCCTTAACTCTCACTCCGTGTGTCTTTAAGTGTTTAGTGTATGTTCACGTGCCTAAAGTGAATAGGCCGAAATTTGACCCATGTGCCGAGAAATATGTCTTTGTGGGGTATGGGAAGTCTCAGAGGGAGTATCGATGCTATAATCCTCTCACCCGCCGGATGTTTGTTACCATGGACTGTGATTTTGTTGAGACATAGTGCTTCTTCACACACTGACCCACTCAAGGAGTCCGGGGGAGATACCTGAACAGGTTGACATCCTTGAGTGATTGATCCCTTCCTCCAGCGAGTTGCCACATTCTCCAGTTGTGCCACACGCACCACTATCAGTTCCCTCGTCTTTACTCCCATGTACATCATCTCATGTGCCTCATGCACGAGTACTACCTGAGCCAGATCATGAATCAGGTGGATCGCCTGCTCCGGAACATGACGGCAATATGGTACTGTCAAACCTAGCACGGTAACCTCAAGTGTCTTCTTCAATGGATACTCCGGTAAGTACACTCTCACCTGAGCTTGTTGATTCGTCAGATATTATGGATATTGTGGATACTCACCATGATGTAGGATCGTCATGTCCTATTACGCCTATTCGAGTTTTGCCGGAGAGGTCTACTCGGGGCATTCCCCAGAATAAATTTACACCTGAGCATGATCCAAAGACTAAGAGGTATCCGGTTGCTAATGTTGTCAGGGGGAGTATGTCCACTTCAGCCCGTGCATTTGCCACTGCTGTTTACAGTGAGGATATTCCTCGAAATGGAAAAGAAGTCCTACAGATTCCAGAGTGGAAAGAGCCTATGGAGATTGAGATGAATGCTTTGAAAAAAAGTGAGATATGGGAGATGTGTGAGCTTCCCCCCGAAAAGAAACCTGTTGATTGCAGATGGGTCTTTACTAAAATGAGGAGAGCTGATGGCACAGTGAAAAGATTCAAAGCTTGTCTAATTGCACAGGGATATACTCAGACTTACGGAGTTGATTACTCGGAGATTTTCTCCCCAGTAGCCAAATTGGATACCATTCGCATTTTGTTCTCGCTAGGTGCTAATATGGACTGGCATCGTCACCACATTGCGATTCTACACGGAGACTTATCTGAGGTGGTGTACACGGAGACTTATCTGAGGAGGTGTATATGGTACCACCATCTGGTTTTTCATCTGGTTTTCGACCACAGGAGGTATGTAGGTTGAAAAAGACATTGTATGGATTAAAGCAGTCTCCCAGAGCTTGGTTTGGCAGGTTTACTGTCTTTATGAGGAAGTTTGGATACACCCAAAGTAATTCAGATCATACCTTATTCCTGAAACGCGGCGTCAGGGTATCACGTGTCTTATTATTTATGTTGATGACATGGTTATTACAGGAGATGATACTGATGAGATTGAAGACTTAAGGAGGAACCTATTTCTAGAGTTTGAGATGAAGAATTTGGGGATGCTGAAGTACTTCCTTGGGATCGAAGTGATGCGGTCCAAACATGGGATCCATATCTCCCAGCATAAATATATCTTGGATCTTCTCACTGAGACTGGGCTTCTGGAGTGCAAACCAGTTGACACACCTATAGTACTCAACCATGGGTTGGGAAAAGTGGAGAAAACTGAGCAGGCAGACAGGAATAGATACCAACACCTAGTGAGAAAGTTGATTTATTTGGCACACACATGGCCGGACATCTCATATGCTGTGGGGATTATGAGTCAGTTTATGCACGATCCCCAGAAGTATCATATGGAGGTAGCATTGAGATTCCGAGATACCTGAAAGGGTCATCTGATATAGGAGTTTTGTATGGAAATCATGGACACTTGAGAATTGAGACTTATACTGATGCTGACTGGGCAGGAAGCCTTGTGGACAGACGTTCTACTTCCGGATACTTCATCCTTATTGGAGGAAATCTCGTTACACGGAAGAGCAAGAAATAGAAGGTTGTCGTGAGATCTAGGGCTCAAGCAAAATTTAGAGGGATTGCCAGAGGGGTGGTAGAGATTCTATGGCTTATCAAGTTGATGACTGAGCTTGGATTTCCACCTGAACATGCATGCCCCTTGATGTGTGACAATAAGGTAGCCATCCACATATCCGAGAATCCAGTCCAACATGATCAGACCAAACATGTTGAGATCGATAGGCACTTTACCAAGTAAAAGTTTGAAGCCAATATTGTGACACTGCCTTTTGTAAGATCAGAGGACCAGCTGGCCGATATCCTGACGAAAACTGTCAATAGATCGTTCCAGGATGTGTTATCCTAGTTCGGTGTCGAATGCCTATTACCTAACTTGAGGAGGAGTGTTAAGGAAAGGATTTGACTAAATCCTTTCCATATTATGTGATCCCTAATTTGTATGAATCACATCCCTTATTGGTAAGGATTCTAGTAAAGGAAGTAGATCTTGTAAAGTTCTATATAAATGTGTAAAGAGAGAAGAAGAAAACATAAGAAAAAGAAAAGAAAAATGGAAGAGCTCTTCCCATGAAGTAGGTTATTGCCGAACTACGTAAACCCTCGTGTTTTCTTTACAATTCCGCTTATTATGGTTTGATCCCTCGGGTAAGAGTAAAGTTCATGCATTCTTATTTTTGGTCATATTTTCATTTTTTTGTTGCCAGATTTGGAAGTTTAGGAGCTCTTAGAGGTTTTAAGACAGGAACATATCCTCAAATGACATCTAGCAAGCAATAGAATATCGTACCAGGGAAGTCATCAAGCTATCTAATCTCTCGAAATCATCTAGTCTAGCAGAACTCGTGTTTGAATAGATTATGAATTGATCTTCTTAATCAGAAATTAACTAAGCATGTTCATTGGCATCCTCCTTCAACGAGGGATTATAGAGGTCACTTTGTTCATGCAACTACAGGAATAGATGCTAATTCTAACTTGGCAACAGAGACCGCACTACAACTTTTGTGCCCACGATTTCGACAGTTTTGTCGCCAATGAAAAATAAAACCCTGTAAATATAATGTCTTAAATTAAAAAACATTATCAAACACACAAATAAAAAAATAAGAGAAGGGGGCCACTTCCCCCTCTCTCCATCTCCACATATAGTACATCTATATAATATCTACTCCTACGCGGAACTCTCATTAAAATCAATTGGAATGGCTTCTTCTGATTTCATTGTGAAGGTGAAGGGGCAAGAGGTTGTGGCCACGGCAGTGCCTGTGTCGGTTCCAAATCAGTGGCTTCCCATGTCGAACTTAGACTTGCTTGCTCCAATCATGAACTTTGGTGTCTTCTTTTGCTATAAAAACAGCTATGGAGGAATTGAAAACATGGTGGGGCATCTTAAGAAGTCTCTTTCTCAAACTCTCATTTTCTTCTACCCTCTGGCCGGAGAAGTCGTACAGAATGGCCATGGGGAGCTGGAGATTCTATGCAACAACCACGGAGTGGAGTTTACTCATGCTTATGCAGAGGTAGAGATGAAACATATTGATTTTTACCATCCCAATGAATCTGTTAATGGGAGGTTGGTACCTGCTAAGAAGCATGGTGTGCTTGCTGTTCAAGTAAGATGGGCGATGATCATGAAAGTTACTTAGCACAGTTCACAGGATGTTTCACAACAATTACTCTCTCTCTCTAGCTTTCTCTCTCTTGCAAATTCTCTCCGTACTCTCTCGATTTGAATGACCGTCGTTCTCACCTCTGTTGAATTATTATCGTTACATAGCCGTTAATCTCTTCTCCGTCGACAACACGACGGCGGCGAGCTCGGGTGCGGCGGTGCCTTCGATGGTGACTGCTGCCCTACACCCTAGTCCTGTAAATAATTTCCCTCCGCTTCAACCGAACTCGAACCCTGTTCCGGTCCAAAAAACGTTCGCAGCCCTACTCAAACCATTCACCAGCATTGATGGAGAAATCAGAATACAGAATCGCCCAATCCCCTGGACTTGGAAAGGGGAACCTACAATTCGCCTAACTCCCGAGGAATCAAAATCTCTAAATGCTCCTTTCTTAGATGCCCTAATTGCAAAATTCCCAAAGGGCCGACCTCTACTCGATGCAAGTTTCTCTACAGGACTGATGGACCAAAAAATGGTGCTACTCCGATTTGATAATGAGGAGGACAGACACAGATTGTGGCTTCGCGAGAGTTGGACCATCAATGGCCCTCAAATGAAAATCTGCTGATGGACTCCAGACTTCCGAAGCGCTATGACTCCCACTTAACTCCCGTTTGGATAGCCCTTCCTGGTCTTCCAGTGCAATATTTCCATCCAGATTTCCTTTGGGAGATTGTAAGCTATCTTGGACATCCAGTGATGGTGGACCAGTCTACAGCCATCCTTAAAAGGCCTAGTGAAACTCGCACCTACATCGAACTTGATCTACTCAAGCCACTGGCAAAGCGTATATGGATAGAAGCCAAGGATAGACCGAGATTCTGGTAAGAAATTGTCTACGAATCAGTTCCACGGTATTGCAAACATTGCAGAAAGAAAGGACATAGTGATGCAGGGTGCAAAATTCTTCACCCTCATCTACACGCAGACAAGGAGAACAAGGCAGAAGAAAAAGATGCTCAACAAAATCCTGGAGAAACTATGGCTCATACGGATGCCAAAAAAGGCCAGATGGGAAAGAGAACGAACCCTGGTCCCTCCAAAGTTTGGCAGGCAGGAACTTGGAGGGCAAAGCCACAATCGAACTATAGAAAAGTGGGTAAGTAAAATGAACCAACTCTTCCACTCACAGCTCCGACAGCTACCCCGGCAAGTAAGTCTACTAACTCCTTTGCTGCACTGAGTGATATAGAGGAGATTCCTCAAATAAATGCCTCTACCATCCCTCAAAACTTAAATGTACCTTCTAGCTCCAAGGAATTAAATGTCCCTGTTCAAACTGCTGACAATAATGAAATTAAGGGAAATTGCCTTGAACAGGAAAATTCAGCAGTTAATAGGTTAGAGTCAGAAATTGATTTACCAACAAAATTATCTGCTTTAGAAAAAGGAAAATCAGTGATCATAGACTCTACTCCCATAGAAGTACTGCATAAGGATTCTCTAGCTGCTGAACAATCACTACATAGTATTCCTGCTAGGACAACTCCAGACCCCAATGCACTAACATTTATTCCCCAAACCATCAGGGAGGAAGAGCCTGGCTTAATAGGAAATAATGACCTAGAACAGGCAGTCCCCAACTTAAACACAACTGGACTAGATGAGGTAGCTCAAACTGAAGCCATTGATAATATATATACTGCTGATGCAGATGCTAAGAATCCTGAAAATGATGTATTATTATCTGAAAATGCTGCCATATTATCTGAAAATAGTGTCCAGTTATTTGAAAGAGTGCCTACTTGTTCTGCACATGTTATTAATTTGAATTCTGTTGTTGATTTATGTTTGGATAAATCATATAGAACCTACTTTATCCCCACAAATCTCAGGAAATGCACATAAAATAGGAGCAGCAAAAACTTCTGCACTGGCAGTAAAACAACAAACAATGGAAATTCAGCATAATACTCTGCCTCAACAAATTACCTCTCCCACTCTTAACAAAGAAAACACTACTGTGGGACCTCTCATGGTAGACAGTGAGTCAGCAAAAAATGATCATAATGATCAGACCACAACTCCAACTGCTTCATCTTCTGATCAGTCTGTCATTCCTTCAGTACAGGAAATTTTCTTATATAGAAGCACTAGTACCCTTACAGAAGAAGCTCTTCTGCAATCCCAAGAACCAGGTGAAATCCATAATACATTCGATTGATATGTCAACATACCCCCTCTAAGATAAATTCTTCAAGTCTCAGACTCGGATGAATCTACTTCCCCTAGAAATGTTCCATTGCTGATTAACCCGGGTCCCTCTCTGCTGTGGCAAGACTCTCAGAGTCTAATGAAATCTCCACTACTCACTCAACTAATGAGGAAACCAAGAACTCTGTTTCTCCCAAAAATGACACTGTTTCAGCTCCCTCGCCCTCACAGGAGGTGCACAAGGACAACAATCAGATCACAAGTCCTAAAAAACAGCAAAAATCTAAAGCCAAATCCAACAAAAAATACAAAACAAGAGGTAGCAAAAGGAAATGACAAAATCTTTATTCTAGAACATAAGAGGAATAGGGAATATGGCTTCAAAAAGAAGACTAAAGAACCTAATCAAAATTCATTCCCTCCAATTTACAGCAATAAGTGAACCAAAAATTCCTAGCTCGAGGTTGCCTCAAACAGTCAAGTACCTCAATATGCATAAGGGTCCTTCCAACTCCACTGGAGTCATATGGTTCTTATGGAAGGATATCCTAGATGTGGAAATAATTTTTGACTCTGATCAATTTCTGCTGCTTAGAGTTACGAATACCAGCTCCTCCTTCTCCTGCCATGTAGGGTGTCTGTATGCTAAGTGTTCCATCCAAGATTGCATACCCTTATGGTCAAACTTAGTCATTGAGCTTGCTAGGATAGACGAGCCCCTAATCTTAGGTGGAGACTTCAATGTTTCATTAAGTCAAGATGAGAAAAAGGGTGGTCTGCCATTCTTAATAGAGGAAGGAATTCCCTTAGCTGACACAATTAGAGACTGTAAGCTAACTGAAGTCCCTTTCACAGGAAATAAGTTCACATGGTGCAATAATAGAAAAGGTAGACATAGGATTGTCAAGCATTTAGACAGAGTCCTCATCTCTGATCCCTCGCTTTCCTCTGGCCCCTTAGTTTCAGTGGCACACTTGAATAAGTCTCTCTCTGGTCACTCTCCATTACTGGTGGAGATTACCCCCCAAGCTCCTAAAGTCCCCACAAGATTTCAATTTCAAGAGTTCTGGATCTCTCACCCGGGTTTTCTAAACACTGTCAAGACTAGTTGGGAAGAACCCCTGGCACAAGAAAATCCTGCCCTCATATTAGGTGCCAAACTAAAACGTTTGAGAACTTGTCTAAGATCTTGGAACAAAAACATATATAGAGATATCTTTCAAAACATAAAACAAGCAGAAAATGAACTTCTCTCCCTAGAACACACATATGAACAATCTGGTTTGGAGTCAGATAGAATAAATTGGGCAGAAGGTCAATAAAAACTTAGAGTCTCCCTTTTAGCAGAGGAATCCTTCTGGCGTCAAAAATCTAGAGTAAAATGGCTAAAATCAGGAGACAAGAACACTGCCTACTTTCACAAAACAGTCAAAATTAAGAAAAATATGTCTTACAACTTTTCTTTAAAAAATCAGCAGGGACAAGTAATACCCTCACAGGATATACCACAAGTCTTCATGGAATACTTAAGATCACAACTTTCTATCTCCCAAACAACAGACAATGAGACTATGATGGAATTAATCCCTAAGTTAATTATAGAAGAAATGAATAATAAGCTTTCAAAATAGCCAGATATAGATCGGATTAAAGAAATTATTTTCTCAATGGATAAGGATAGCTCTCCAGGTCCTGATGGATTCACTAGACTGCTCTTCCAGGTCTGTTGGGACATCATCAACAAAGATGTACTCTCTTCTATTCTGGCATTCTTTGCTGGACAGGAAATCCCCACGAGTATCTCAAGCACATTAATATGCTTAGTTCCCAAGTCAAATAATACACAGTCCTGTGCAGATTTTCGTCCTATCAATTTGTGTAACTTTAGTGCCAAAATCATTTCTAAAATCTTAGCCACAAGATTAGTTGTCCTCCTCCCCTTAATCATCCCTCCACAACAGAGTGAATTTGTAAAAGGTCGTGTTATCTCTGACAAAACTCTCATTGCACAAGAAATGATGCAACAACTTAATAAAAAACAAAGAGAGCCTAATGTTATTATCAAATTGGATATGGCCAAGGCCTTTGATAGAGTTTCTTGGGTCTACCTAACAAAGGTTATGAGATCCTTCGGATTCTCAGAAACCTTTATTGACATGATCTTGAGAAGTATATCAAGTCCTTAGTTTTCCATGCTTATAAAGGGGCAAATTCATGGTTTTTTCAGATCCTCAATAGGTCTCCGCCAAGGGGACCCTCTATTCCTAGCCCTGTTTATCATCTCTGCTGAAGTTTTGAGCCACGCATTAAATTATCTCATAGATCAAAATCCTAGATTTGCCTATATTGTTCCCTAGGCTGCCAGCAACTCTCTCATTTGTCATATGCAGATGACATAGTTCTTTTCACTAGAGGAAATAGAAGAGCTCTCACTGGTGTTATGAATGTATTAAAGCAGTATGAAAATACATCAGGACAGGCAGTTAACATAAATAAAAGTGCATTTTTAATCTCATCTAAGACCTCAAATGGTTCCAGAAATGTTGTGAGAAGCATAACAGGTATGAAACAAGGTTACCTTCCCATGACCTACTTAGGAATCCCTCTATATACAGGCAAGAAGAAATCAACATTATTTAACCCCTTGATATCCAGAATCCAAACAAGACTAGAGGGCTGGAAGGCAAGTACTATGTTAGTAGGTGGACGAATAATCCTAATCAAGCATGTCTTGAATAGCATGCATACATGTTATTTTCTCTAGTTCCAGGAGCAGCAACAATTCAAAAGATAGAGAAACTATTTACTGATTTCATATGGGGTTGGCACGAGGGTAAGCAAAAGTTACATTGGAAGAAATGGGACTCGATATGTCTTCCCTTGGCAGAAGGAGGCTTAGGGATTCGAAGACTCAAGGATCAGATTACAGCCTTCAATGCAAAATTATGGGTTGCGTTGAGGACAGAATCTTCACTTTGGGTAGAGTTCATGTTGAGGAAATACTGCTCTGCCTCTCCAGTAGCCAAAATCAAGCAACAATCTTCAAACTCACACATCTGGAAAAGAATCCTATCTATGAATTCAACGATAAGTCAATTCACAAGATGGATTATAGGAGAAGGGAACCTTAGCTTTTGGGGAGATAAGTGGATGGAAGATAATATCCTAGGGAATACAGTACTTGAGAGACTCGCAAACATCACTATTGCACAAGTTTCAGTGAATAACCAGTGGCATAAGGGCTCCTTGGATCAGATAATACACAATATGCCATCCCTGGTAGATAAAATCATGAGCTTCCCAAGGCTATCAGCTAAAGACACAATGAATTGGGAACCAGACCCTGCTGGGAAATTCACCTTGAAATCTGCCTGGGAGACAACTAGACATAAAAGCTTCAGATGCAGCAAATTTGAAGACTGTTGGGATCCTGTGTTACCTTTAAAGATAAGCTTTCATTGCTGGAAAGTTCTTCATGGAGTGCTTGCAGTAGATGTTTCAATTAGAACCAAAGGGATCTACCTCCCATCTATCTGTGTCTGCTGCAACAACTCTCACTAGGAAGAATCTGCAGATCACTTACTCTCAGAGAGTGAAATGGCAACCGGAGTCTGGTCACACTTTGAGCTCATAGTAGGGACTACTCAATCCAGAGAGCAACTAAACACAAGGCTTCTTCACTGGAAGCAGAATTCAGGAGATAAAACTTTCTGTCAAGTCCTTAAACTACTAACAACTATTATTCTCTGGATGTTATGGAAGCACAAGTGCAAAGCTAGAATGGAAGGGACAAAAATCAGCACCCACAGCATCATAACAGAGGTCGAAGATCTGTTAAAGCAGTTGGTGCATATCAAGCAACTTCAATCTCCGCACAAACCTTCTGAAAAAGCAAGACTGAGCATCCTGGGACTCAACAACTGGAAACCTCAAAAACCAGCAAGATCAATCATAAAAGGGTGGATCCCTCCATTGTTCCCACAGGTAAAAGTGAATGTATCTGGCATATACTCGATAACTACTGGTATTGCAGGAGGAGGGATGATCACCAGAGCATCAGATGGAAGCCTAATCTCTGTGCATGCATGGAAGCTGAGCAGTGGTTGCTTGCTATCTGTGGAAGCCGACGCAATATGCAAGAGTATCAGCAAAATGGCACTCTTAGATAGAGAGTCCTATACACTGGAAACCAGCTCTTCAGAGTTATTTTGGGCAGTCACTGGTAAGGCCGGACAATGGAGGATACAGGTAAAATGGAAGCCCTCAGAGGAGTAATTGCAAGGAATGAAATTCCTCCTCCAAAGCTATGCAAGAGAGATGCCAATTCTGCTGCAATTTGGCTGGCAAAACTGGAGCTACAAATGGAGATACCAGCTACTCTCCCAGCACTGAACGCGTAGCCACTGTAACAGGTGATTCTAGATTTGTATAGTTTTTCAGCATTCGTAGAAGATGTGATTGCTTGTTTCTCTTTGTTTTCCACATAGAATGCACAAAACGGATGGCTCATCTTGAATGATATGTCTTTGTTGCAGGTTGTGTTTTGTGGGTAACTTGTCTTGCTTCATTCTCCATACATGGATTGCTGCTTTCGCAGGTAGATACTTGTTCCACGCCGATTGTAATTGCTGCACTATTTGTGTATCTTGATCTGCCCTTGATTGCTTAATTCCATGTAACATTGCTCTGTTGTATATGCTCCATGACTGCCTCCCTTGTAGAACCACTTGTCTTGAATATGTTCCTGTATCCCAACAATAGATATTCTCTATATCAAATCCTGTAATTCTGCCATTTCCAGGGGGTTGAGATCTCTCTTCCATTCCCATTTATAAATCCACACATTATTCTCCCATACTCCATGTTGTGATATTGAGTAGGCCTTCATTTTTCTCTTCGTGTATAGTCTAGGAAAACATTCTGCTAGACATTCATTTCCAGCCATGCGTCCAGCCTAAATCTTATTGTTGCACCATTGCCTATTTTTATTTCCCATTGCTTTGTGTACAATTCTGCAGCTAGAGTCTCTTGTAGATCTTCCCACCAATGTGATTGTGATATTGTGCTCCTTCTTTTACCTCATTGCATGATAGGTTCTGTCTGTTTCAGCTCTTTTAGGCCTCCTATCTGTAGAACTCCATTCTGGGCGTATTTGGACCTCTGGATTTGAATCCAAAGGCCTTCTTCCTGCATTAAAATTCTTGCCCCCCACTTGCTATGTAGGGACATGTTAAAAAATTTAAATTTCTGATACCCAAGCCTCCATTTTCTTTCGACTTTGATATTTTTGTCCATGAGACCCAGTGTATTGTTTTGTTTGCCAGTGTTCCTCCCCAAAAGAATGTTCTAAGGAATTTTCTAAACTGTTCGAGACAGTCTTAGGAACTCTAAGGTATGACATATAGTAATACGGAAGAACAGAGAGTACGGAATTAATGAGAACGATTCTATCTCCAAAAAGATAATCTTGTTTGCCCATTTATCTAGCCTTTGTTCGAATTTCTCTATCACAGGAGTTCATGTTGAGGCTTTCCTTGGGTTAGCGCTCACAAGAAGCCCTAGATAAATGAAAGGGATCTTCCCAACTCCACAATTCAAAAACTCTGTCATTTCTCCCATCATCTCCTCTTATATGTTCAATCCTATCAGTTTGCTCTTTTCAAAATTTATCTTCAGGCCATACAGTAATTCAAAGCTCCTTAAAATTGATTCAAACCCTCTAATATTTTTCCAAGAAACACTCCCAAACAGAATAGTATCATCTGCGAACTGCAGATGAGTTATAGGAACTTTATCACGTTCAATTAGAATAGGATCAATTAGATTCGCCTCTGTTGCTTTTCTGATAAGAGCTGCTAATTCCTCTGCTACGATTAAGAAGAGGAAGGGTAATAAAGGGTTACCCTGTCAGAGGCCCCTGAAGGGATTAAAAAGCTCAGTGTGACTGCCATTTATAAGTACAGTCGTGGAGGCAGATTGAAGACAAGTTTTGATCCATGATCTGAACCACTCTGTTATCCCCAGTTCTGTAGCCATGTTGTTAAAAAATGACCAATTAACTGAGTCATAAGCTTTCTCAAAATCCAATTTTAAGATAATTACACTCTCTCTTGTTTGCTTCAATTCCATAATAGCTCCATTGGCGATCAGCACACCATCCACAATCTGCCTTTTACCTATGTATGTTGTTTGATGTGGAGAAATCATCTCTGGTAGAATTTTGCTCAATCACCCTGCCAGTATTTTAGATAGGATTTTGTATGATGCATTGATGAGTGTGATTGGTCGATAATCTTCAATAATTTGAGGGCATGACTTTTTGGCCAGTAGAAATATGCTTGATACATTCTCTCCTTTTACAATTCTGCTTGCCTCATAGAACTCTTCAACTATTGCACAAATATCGCCATCAAAAAGGTGTAGAAAGTGTTTTATAAATTTGAAATTTATTCCATCCGGCCCTGGACTTCTCTAACTTCCACAACTTTTAATTGCCGACATTATTTCATCATGATCAAATCTCTCTGTGAGCATCTTGCCTAGATTGTTCAGATATCCTCTTGACCATTACAGAACTCAGCACTGGTCTCGTGGATTCACCCCTGTGAATTTGGCCTGAAAATGCTGCATAAAGCATTCCTTCACAGCTCTCACTCCATCTATCCAACTGTCTTCATGCATTACTCCATTAATTGTATTTGTTTTCCTTCTTGTTCGAATCATTCTGTGACAATAGGCAGTGTTAGCATCTCCCAACTTCATCCACCTATCTCGTGATTTCTGTCTCATTTCACCTTCTTCACTTTTTTCCTTTAGTTCCCATATTTCTGCAGTTGATGGTAGCTCACCTCCATTTATTTCAGCCATGTTTTCATACTCTTTCATTTCTTTCTACAGCTGATTCAGTTTTGATGCTCCTTTTTCCATAATGATTTTGTTCCATTCACTGATGGCTTTTTTGAGTTCTTTAATTTGTTCCTTCAAAAAAAGCTTTTGTTGCCCTTAATATGAGCGTTAGACCATGTGAACTCTACCAACTCATTGTACTCTTCTATCTCCAACCAAGTGTCTAACACTTTCATGCTTTTAGTTCCCCAATTCTTAGTCTACATTCCAAGTTTGACATGGCAATGATCTGCCACGTTTTTTTCTAACCCTGTCTGAGTCCATGTATTCTGTCCCAACCAATGTTCATTCACCAAAAATTTGTGTAGTCTGTTCATTGCTCTGAGTGCAGATAAGGACCATGTGTATTTCGTATGCATCATAGGAAGATCTACCAATTGTAATTCACAGACTAACTCATAGAAAAATTGTATTTCTGATGCATTGTTGGTGCTTCCAGTTCCTTTTCTCTCAGAAACATGCAAGATTGCGTTGAAATCTCCCATTACGCAACATTTATCTTCCATTTTGTTTACCAAACCGTCTTTCAAGTTTTCCCACTGTTTTTTCTTTTCTGATAATTCTGCAGGCCCATACACATTTACAATATGACTCTCAACAATTTCATCATACCAAGTGCCAGATACACCTAGATAACATTTGTTGCCCCATTGACTGCTTTTATTGAATTTGTCCTTGTTTCAAATATATAGTAGGCTACCAGACCTGCCATTGGATGTAGAGATCGCCAAGTCGAAATATTTATTCGGCCACATGCTTACTACTGTTCTTTTGCCTATGTAATCCATCTTTGTCTCCTGTATACTTATAAAAGTCCACATTGTTTTTATGTACAATCTCTTTAATTATTCTTCTTCTCCCTTCGCCTATGCCTCTTGCATTCAGTGTGAGAATCTGCATTGCTTTTACTCTCACCCGTGTTTTTCTTGTCTTGTTCTTTATTTCACCAACTGCTTGTTTATGTACTGCTCCTCCATCAGGATTAATCTGTCCACCGTTTGTTCCTCAGCCTCTTGCAGTAGTAAAACAAGTTGTTTCCCCATTTGTAATGTGTCTACTACTTCGTTTCTAATGTTCCTTGAGTTTGAGGCTGTTGAAACAGGTGATCTACAGACAACTGAACAGAGCAGTGCTACAAGAAGAAACAAAACATCTAATGTGAGCAGAAGCCAAATTACAGTGTAGCATTTTTTATAGTGTAGAAGGAGAAGAAGGAATCGTGTATTTAGCTGAGTATATAGTGTAGCGTTTTTATAATGACATGAGTTGTAAGCCCATTGGGCCAAGTAGGAATGATGTATATATATATAGTGTTATACACCATGTAAAAATTGAATGAAAGATTGAATACAGTCGAGAAGCTTCTTTCATTGGAGCAGTTATGTCTGTGGTAATTCTCTACATTTCATTCCCTGTTGGTTCTGCTTCTTGGATATCAGTTACCATATTGCTTTCTATATGTCTTGAGTAAATGTTATGATGTGTTAATTTCGATTTCTCCTTTATATGGTATCGGAGTGAGAGTGTTTACCTGGTGATTTCGCTGATTTGTTGCAAGATTTTACCTGTCTCCTGTGTTGAATCTTGTCAGGCCTTCCTGATTATTTCTTATAACTAGAAACTCGAGTTTTGAAGATCACAGAAGAAGATCCAAAACTTCCTCTCAAAGAAGTGACAAAAGACTCAAAGTTGCAATTTGCAACTGGATCTGAACTAAAAGATTGTTTTCGAGTTAGGAATTCTGATCATCCTGGCATGTCTCTTGTTACTGTTCCTTTGAACACCAAGAATTATCAATCTTGGAGTAGAGCGATTAAAATGGCTCTAGGAGCCAAAGGAAAGGAGGCCTTGATAGATAAATCTTTTCAGCCACCTACTGACAAAAATTCTGAAGAATATTTGGCTTGGAAAAGTGCGGATTTGATGGTTGCTTCTTGGATATATAACCCTATTGACAAAGAAGTGTTAGAAGGATTCCAATATACAACTACTAGTGTGAGGGATCTCTGGTTGGAACTAGAAGGATGCCTAGGATAGTGTAATAGTCCTATGGTCTTTTGGATTAGAAGGGAAATTGCAATGCTTAAACAGGGAACAGAATCAGTCACTAAATACTACAACAAGCTAAAGGGCTTATGGGATGAATTAAACTACATGAGGCCTGTCAACAAATGCGAATGTGGAGTCATGAAAGCTTATGTGGAGGACGAAAAGGTAATGAAGTTTCTTTTCGGGTTGAACCCGGAGTATGAGCAGGTCTCTACTCAAATTCTGGCATATGAACCTTTGTCTGGCTTAAATAAGGTGTACTCTATGATTCTCACTGTTGAGCAACAACGAGCAAAAAATGCAGGGCAACTGGTAGTGAATGAACAAGGATCAATGCTGGTGAAAAATCATGGAAGTACTGCAATAACTTATGGTGCTGGAAATATTTCTGTTTTTAACAGAAAATGGGTGAATCAACCTGTGAGAGTTGTTGGCGGTAGAGGTGGAGGAGTTTATGCAGGAAGAATAGTTATACGATGTGATTATTGTGATGTACAAGGTCACAAAATTACGGACTGTTTCAAGCTTAAGAAATGTGACTCTTGTCAGTCTAAGGGACATAATACAAGTAGTTGTTTTAAGCTTAAACAGAGAAGACAATTATCTGGCGGCCAGTATGCACATATTGTTTCCTCTCCAATGGATATTCAGGAAGGGTTCCCTCGAGATCAGCCAAATATGGATGATTTAATGAGAATGATTCACCAGCAAAGCTTACCATTAGAAGCACTCAAAAAGACACTTCATCAGTCAATTGAACTACCTGTGGTACCTGATGACTCAGAACACACTGGTAAATATTTCCTTCGTACATTATCTGTGTCATCATTGCTTGAACCAGGATCTTGGGTTATTGATACAGGGCCAACAAGCCACATGTGTCGAGATCAGCGCCTTATGCATTC
>JAOYMZ010025863.1:0-33841 GCA_025802335.1 Pinguicula primuliflora | reverse complement strand
GTTCTAAACTTTATTACTAATATATAAAATAATAACTATTTATTTAAACAATAAATTAAAATTATTAAAGCTAAAAACATTTTTTAGTTAATAATAATTGTGATATAAAATATTATTAAAAATTACAATAATAATATAAAATAATGTCATTTTATATTATTTTACGAAAATTTAAATTTAGGGTACAAATCTAATCAAATCAGTCACTTTGTCAGTCACCAGTCACCTTATCAGTCACCAGTCACCTTAATCACCAGTCACCTTAATCACCAGTCACCTTAATCACCAGTCACCTTATCAGTCAATTTTACTAAATACAGCCTTATTCACGAAAACACCACCAAAATAAAAGATTGCACGAAATGTCAAAGTTTGGGAAAGTGATCAACTGTTTCGGAACTTATCAAAGTAGAGACAAAGAATGAATCTTTCCTGATAAATCTTGCAGAAGAGGTGAAGTTGGAAAAAAATTGTGAAACCTACAAAGGGAGGAATTATGAACTGGACAAAACCTGATCTCTTTGGCAGAGTGGCCTATTCTTGGTCATGAACCAACGAAGGTTCTAAATCATGGAGAAAAAAATCTACAAACACGATGATTCTGCAAAACCAATTGCATCAAAAATCCAGCAATAAGTCGTGAAATTTGAATGGGCAAACCTTCGTTCAGGATTGGCCTGGCGATGTGAAGGCGTTAAGTGAATATGGGCAAACCCTTGATCTGCTTCTGAGATGAGGACGTCGACGTGAAGAGAGTTAGAGTGGCAGTGGACCGGTAGAGTGAAAATAGAGTTAGAGTGTCACTTAATCGAAGCCCAAGTGGTTCAAGGCCCATGAGAGATGACAAGTAAGTTAAGATTTTAAATTACACTATTTTTTTCGGTTCGCTTCGGTTATCCGAACGATTGTCCAAAATTTTTATACTAAATCCGAATCCAAATCCAATTTTTTTTTGTTCTGATAATCCGAATCCGAAAAAACCCGAACCGAACGGATAAAATTCGAACGATTCGGATTCTTATTCGGATTTAGGATTTTTTGTGCACTCCTACTAGCAACAATAACTTGATCTTTCAGTGGATAGGCGATAGCCCCATCTTTAAGTGGTTAGGCGATAGCCACATCTTCCTAGCAGTGAGTTGTTAAATTGTGCCAAATCTTTAACTCTTAAGTCCCCTTGTTTTTTTTGTCTTGCACACTTCCTTCCATCCATTTTATCTTTCTGGGCCTGTCACTAATTCTCCTAACAAAAACTTACATATAATAAGATTCCTCAGTTTTAAGACACCCACTAGGGCCTTGTAAATTGAGAGATAATATAGTAGAATCGAAGGAAGGAAAAAAAAAATTAAGGAGAGTAATCCGCGCTCCAAAGGATCTGAATTTCTTTTCCCACCCGATCGGTCTCTTGTTAAATATTTCAATAACCGAAGTTCAAGTATTTTCTAATCTATGATTAGCCCCAACTTGTACCCCCAAGTATATAGATGGGATTGTATCCATCTTGCATCTCAAAGTAGCCCTCGGGTCAATTCGTACATTCTCATCCACATTCACCGAGAACAGCATGTTTTTTTTTTCTTCCGAAGTTCAATTTCATACGGAATATTAGTTCAAATGTTTTCAGTAGTCTCTTCATTGTCATAACATCATCCAAGGATCAGAGAATGATATCATCATCAAGATGTTGATGGGTGATCTGAATGTTTTGATCTCCTACTTTGTATTCTGCCATCATCGTTCTTCTGCCATTTAAACTAAGAGATGTAATCCTTCTGATTCTATTGCATAGGGCAATGGGGATGGGGTGGGGGTGGTTAGGAGCATACATTGAAAAAAAAAAATTGTATAGTGTACAGTGTCTATGTGGCACTGCAAAATTGGTGTGACAGGTGGATCGGTGTTTAACACTTTTGCACGGGCCCACTGACTCATCAATTCTGCAGTGCCATAAGAGCACGACACACTATACAATGAGGACTCACTGTATACTTTCCAAATCTGGGAGTCTCTTTACCGAGTCCTTCCCAATTTTAAACTTGTCACACATCGATATATAAGATGGTTACACAACCCCTCGTCCATCTACTATTTAGCCATAGATTCCATTAGTTTCCATTAGTACTTCTAATAAATAATTGGAGGTCATATGAATTGTAAGGATAATTATAGTGGCCACATCAATAATTGGAGGTCGAATCTTTGTCCGAGATACAGTATCCCAGCCTAGTAATGGATCTGCAAAGGAAAAGTAGAAGGTTTGTACGAGTTTGCCACCGCGTGCTTCAAGCGCACGTGTTGCGGACAAAACTACTCTGATTTCCCAACTCCAACCGACCATTTTTTTCCAACCGACCATTCCAATCTTATCAGCTGCCTTCAATCAAGGTCACATTCCCGCTGCTGGAATCCGGAAGATTATCGGATTGTCGATTTTGATCGTGTAAGTTGTTTCGATCCATGAATCTCCTGATTTTGAAATCCCACCATTGTTTATAGTTCATGCGTTAATCTGTCTTGTGGCTTTGGGATGCATTTGTGAATTCGCTTCTGCCGTATGGCTGATTCACTCGAGGTTGGGTGAAAATTCGTTGACGTGTTGGCATTTACTGTTTTTTTTGTTATCAGGATGCAGTTGCTCGAGAGTGGTGATCCTACTACCTTGAGTTATTGGTTGAATTGGAAAGTATTTCTGTGTGCAGTATGGGTCTTGGCACCATCGATTATTGCTGTATTTCTGATTTGGAAATATGAAATTTCGTCCGGGAGGGGACGGAGACTGCTGGATGATGCATCTTGGAAGCCTTGTCTGAAAGGAATTCATCCAATCCTTTTGATGTTATTCCGGATGTTGGCATTTTGTCTACTTCTAGTCGCTTTGAGTTATGATGTTGCTATTCATGGAGTGGAGTTGTTTATGTACTACACCCAGTAAGTTACAGATCCTACACAACTACCATAAAACTGAGGCATAATGATGGGAAAAAAAGTTTTACTGTAAATACTTGAAGCGTACTTGTTTTATTTCTTGTCTTCATCAACTCCTCGTGTTCTCTTCTAAGTCTCTTGTGTAATGTACTCCTTGACAGGTGGACTTTTACTTTAGTCACCATCTACTTTGGGGTATGGACTGCCATTTCTTTTCTGAT
Organism: Pinguicula primuliflora; assembly: GCA_025802335.1. NCBI lineage: Eukaryota > Viridiplantae > Streptophyta > Magnoliopsida > Lamiales > Lentibulariaceae > Pinguicula > Pinguicula primuliflora. The sequence goes on along the minus strand of JAOYMZ010025863.1, from coordinate 30,692 downwards.
TCTAATGTAGAGATGAAATAGGTCAAACTGTTCATATCTATCTATATTCGTACAACTTCTGAAAGCACACCACTCTTCATTCTTCATATTATTTTGTCACACCTTATGTAGGCTACTTCATCTTGCAGCTGGGGTCGGTTCTTTCTCTGCGTGGGTGTTTACACTATGTGAAAATAACTAAAAACGGTAAGTCACGGTTACCGGTGGATATGGAGAATGGTTTATATGTGCCCCTAGCTCATGGAGTGAACGAAAATGGGTCAAAATTATCCGGTAGGGATAGCCCTGAAAAATCATTTGCTCAACTAACTTCTGGCTTTTGGGATTATCTGTTTCAAGTGATATACCAGGTATAGTATAGTTTTTGTTTAAAATTCAATTGCCTCACATAATTTGCTTGTTTTCATGAAAATCCATTTCTGAAGATCATTTCCCTCTAGGGTAGACTCATTGCTTTGCCTCACATATGCTCTTAGTGTGACAAGATAATTTCCAAGCTCAGAACAACAAGTATAATTCATATATGTAAGTATATACAACACAAGCATGTTTTGTGTATAAACACAACATACTTTTGCATCCACAGATGACAGCAGGAGCAGTTACTATCACTGATATCGTTTATTGGATGGTGATATTCCCATTCATGACCCTTAGAGATTATGAGATGAATTTTGTAAGTTCCCTCCTTCTGATAATCCAACAGAATACCTTCTTATCCATGGTATCTTCTGCGTAAAAACATTGGAGTACTCACTTCATTAACATTTGCAGCTTAATTTCAATTTTCTATCACTTCTCCAACATTAAAAATGCCTCCTACTTTTGGTTAGCTGACAGTCGTAACCCACAGCCTTAATGCTATCTTGCTGCTTGGGGATACAGCTTTAAATAGACAGGTGAGACTACCGTTTGTGTACCTCTATGTTTACATTTGTAAATAGCAATCATATGACCATGCATGATATTTGAATATAATCTCGAAAATTTCGTCTCAGCCATTCCCCTGGTTCGGCATCTCTTACTTCATTCTGTGCACGGGAATTTACGTCATCTTCCAGTGGATAGTTCATGCATCCGTGTCACTTTGGTAACTGCTGTTATGTTAATTCCGTCTATTTGATGCAATAAGACATCCTTTTGATGGTTTCTTTTCTATTTTCAGGTGGCCATATCCTTTTCTTGACTTGTCACAGTCTCGTGCTCCGTTATGGTGAGTTTTGTACGGGAATTAATTTGGATCCAGAGTAGCTAATAGCAGCATTATATGTTAGAATTTTGTATGTTCTGTAGAATGAAAATAACCATGATGTGTTTCGTCATCCACCATAATGCCTTCTCACGGTGTAGTTATATACATGGAAATATACTGAACTGCATGAGTTTCGTTAATATCAGTGTTTTAAAAGGTGCCCATTGGGCGATCACGGCTGGCTAAGGCGAACGCCCAACATCTAAGCGCGCTTTTTTGAACATTGGTTAATATTATCCACTCTAAATGTGACTAGGGACACAAGTATACATATCATCAGATGACACTGTTACTACCACAGAGAGCCACACTGAGAAGGGATACAATTGTGAAAGAAGTAACTGAAACTGAAATGCAAAATCGAAACATTAACCTAATTCAACATCTTACTGGCAGGTATCTGGTGGTTGCAGTAATGCATGTTCCGTGCTATTATATCTATCTATCAGTCGTCAAAGTGAAGCATTTCCTGTTATCCAGATGGTTTCCCCGTTCATATATGTGCTAGCCTTGAGACAAGCAAATGCTGCTAAAGAATCAAGAAATTTTTATCCCGAAGCTCAAGGGTGTGCTGCTGAATGAAAAGGTAAGAACAACACTCTCTGTAAATGGTGTTTGGCACAAAGTTAAAGCCTCCTCTTGTTAAAAAAAAATGTCATCTTTGTACTTCCCTTTTATTAAATGTAAACAATACTACACCTTCAATGGAAATTGTTGATTTACTTGATAGCGTGTGCTCGTATTTCCTGCATAGACATCTACACGAAAGATATGAAGGAAAGTGCAGTTGTAAGATGAACTCCTGCTTCCTTGCTTGCAGAAAGGAAGGTTACAAATTAACTCACTATTACGAACTATGTTCGATAAGGTAAACGACTAGGCGGCCTGCTGTATCCGAACACCCGCTTAGGCCGCATCCCCAAAGTGCCCCAACGCCTTTCGAACACTGATTACAGCTACAAACGAAATCTCCTGAGAAATCTAAAAAGAAAAAAAAAATTGTAATGTCCAAAACTGCTTTATCTACAAACCACTTCAAATTCCACCCCCACAGCAGCTTTGCAACACATTAAATATCTGTGTGCAGCTGCTTTGCCCTATTCCACTCATGCAAAACTCTTCCCTGCACATCATAAAACGCAATCTGCGCCTCCGTCTGTGTGAGTTGCACCGACATGAAACCTTGGCCATCATAGAAGAAATGCAACCCACCTCCATTCAAGCTCTTCACATCACCTCTCCAGGCCTTGGAGCCAGCACCGCTTGTTAAAAACTGGATCGGACTGGACACAAAACAGAACAACACAAGACAGATAAAACCACTCATTGATTACACACAAACAAGTCAAAAGCCCAATCCATTGAAAATATGCACCTCGTGAGGTCGCTGATCCTTTCGAGGCAGTGATCATGTCCGTTCATGTAGAGATCCACATCGTTGGCCTAAACAAGCAAAGAGGAATGAATTGAACATGAGAAATGGAATCAGATCAACCAATACCAAACTCCAATCACTTGATTCTTGTTATACCTGTAGAATCGGCAGCAGGTGTTGTACGAGTTCTGGTGTGTCCCCGTGATGACCCACGCTGCGAATGGCATGGTGGCCTATCACAATTTTCCATTTTGCACGGGATTCCTTCAGGGCGGAGTCAAGATCCTGGGAAAAAAAGAATGCATCTTGATGAAACAGATTAACCATGAATACTATGAACTACTACTATGTAGTCTATTGTGCTACCTTTAGTAAGTTTGCTTTATAATTCTTCACCGGTGTCACCCCACGCCAATCATAGGTATGACCCTCGGAGTTGGAGAAATAATCATCAATGAATGGAGTGGTATCCAGAAAGAACAGGTCCGCAATCTCTGGCAAGTTCACAAACAAACAACAAAGATGATCAAAGTGGAGAGATTTAGCAAAACCGGTTGGCTCAAGCCCAGGACACTATTAGAAAACCAACCCGCCCCAATCCTGGTTCGGACCTAGTGTTTATAGGTGCATGCGTGCAGCCAACTTAAATAGTTGGATGTCTATTTTTATTAAAACAACTAATGTTACAGAGGAATGCTACGCTTACAAATGTTGTATACTGAACGACGTCGTTTTGTATTTTCACACTTTTTTTTTTCACTACGTCATTTTGATAAAAATACAACATTCCGTATAAAAAAATATTATATGCTTAGCATTTTTCAATGTTACCTGTATGCACTCTGAATGCCCTGAAGCACAGCCATCGCCTGTCCAACTTTGTGAGCGCCGGGCTGAGCTGCGCGAGAACATCCCCGCGGTAATCGTGGTTGCCCAACACGCTGAACCACTGCTTTTGGAGGCTCTGTGCGGTGTAAACATCTGTAAATGAATGAAGGAATGCTGGATCACTCTCTCCTTGCAATCCGTTGTCGTAGAAATTATCACCAGTAGACACCACAAAATCTATATCTAATTCTTCTCCAACTCTTCCCATCTGGAAACACCAAAACACAAAAAAACAGAGTCTTTAATATATACAATCTTCATTCATTCAAGTGTAACTGAATAAATGCTTTACCTGAGATGCCACCATTGATTGATTGTATTCTCCCTTTCTTCCCCAATCTCCAACAACCAAAAACCTCACCGTTCCATCACCTTTCGTTGAGTGCTCGAACCTGTCGAGCTCGGCTAATGAAATCATGGCGATGCAGAGGAACAAAAACAGAACCATGGGTTTCTTCACGTAGGCCGCCATGGCTCTGACAATTTCAAAAAACACGAAAAACAGGGCAATCTATGAAACCAAACCGCAAAATTCAGGTTCGTGAATGAGTTTTCTGTTTGGAGTCTCTCCTTTTTTTCTTCTTCTTGTCGCTAAAGGAAATGCCTGCGTGTTGTGTGTATATATATGAATAAATGTCTGGTCTGTGGCGTTGTATGTATAATATAATATGGATCGATGGTTGATCGATAAATGATTTTGTTGTTGTTAGCGTAGAAGACGCGATGACAAGAAAAATATGGTATGGCCGGGGATGGAAGGCACTGAATGAATATTTCGAAATGTTCCGATCTGCTGCTGGATCTTCCTCTGGTTCACATGGGAATACATAGATAGTTGAGACTGGAGAGGAATATTCGGATTTAGAAGAATATTCTTAGGGAATCAGGAGCATATTAGGGGCTCACAGACTACAGCAGCCCATGCATATTGAAATGTTAAATCATAAAATGATATCACTTTTTTTTTATAATTAAGGATATTGTATTATTTACTTACATATGTACACATTTACATATTTTTCCTGCATTTATACTTGAATTACATGCAGTACAATGAATTTCTACACCAATTCAAAAAACTGATCTGTAGGCCCAATTGTTAATGGGCCCTTAAGGTAAGCCATGTTGTCAGTTGTATCTCTTCACAGGTCTGGGATCCAATTCTTCCTGATTGAAGATGGTGCGATTTCTTCCCCTCCAAATCTCCCAGATCGTTTGTTGCCAGAGGAGCGGCCATATTCATGCAATTCCAGTCGGGAAGGCTACGTTTGCAGGCAGTGAGAGCAATTGCTCTATCGATAAGGCCATTGCAGTTCGAATCCCCAACCAATTTAGAGTATTGGACCAGATCTCGCGAGCTACCAGACAAAGGAAGAAGAGATGCTCTGCATTTTCATGTTCTTCTCTGCATAAAGGGCAATACACTGAAATCCCGTTTACCCCACTTCTGGCCAAGTTGTCTGCAGTAGGGGCACGGTTGTGAATTAGTTTCCACGAGAAGACGGAAATCTTTGCTGGAACCAGTTTATGCCAAGCTTTTCGGGCCACAGTATTGTCTTCACTTTTATCCCCAATTTCATCCATTATTTGTGTGTAGATTTCAGCAGTAGGATATCTAATCAAATGTGTCCCTCTCCAGCTCCATTTGTCTTGCTAATCCTTTGGATGAGGTGTCTGCTCCAGTAGTTGTTGCAGACTGTTTAATTCCTGACTTTCCTCATCAGTGCAGTGGCGATTCCATAGCCAAGCCCAAGACCAGGTAATGCCACTCCAACTCCCTTTTTCTGTCAATGTTGCATTCTTGTCAACTGCGTTCTGGTATAAGTTGGGATATATATCTACTAGTCTTTTCTCTGTTACCCAAGCATCCACCCAGAATTTCGTGTAAGCTCCATCCCCTATAAATACCTTCAGCTGATTTTTAAACCAAGTAGAGTCCAGGATATGCTTATGGATATCTTTCCACCAGTTTGATGCCTTTACTGATATTGTGTTTATATTTTATCTATTTAGATCGTGACACCTCACAAGTATGTGTAAAAAAATGATAACTCATATCAGTTATCTAACTCTTATCTAATAGATATATCCAATCTTTGGGCATTCTTTTTTGTTAAAATACTAATTATATCCTTTAATTTGGATTAACGAACCAAACAAACGAGTCATGGACCCGTTCGCTAACAACTAGATTCGTTTATCGCCCTAACAAAAACAAGTGCCTAACCAAGTCATGGCTAGTAGTTCAAAAACGAGAGATTTTCAGGATAAAGAGCAACTCAGAGAGGTGGTGTTGATGGCATTTTGGAGAAATAACCTTGTTTATTTTTCCATGGTTAATCAGGTATGAAATATATAATTGGTTATCGAATGAAAAAAGAAGAAAAAAATATAAGTAAAACAATGGTGTGTTTTGGGATGACAACACTGAAGCTTACAACAATATGCATTCGTTTTAAGACACGAACATATTTTAGCAGCCAACCATATCAACAATGACATATTTCGACTGACAAAACAATTCATCCCTCTCCTCCTAAACATAAAACATGGCTATATAAAACAACATAGGAAACAAGGGTGCTGGCTATTCCTCCTACCCTGCCTGTTATAGTTCAGAAAGGATGGCCGGGATATAATGAGACAGTTCTGCGGTAAGCGATTGGAATCCATTTACCAGCTGCGTATGGAATTCTTGATCGTCCTCGCCTATCAAACGAAAGTGCACGCGGATAGCACGCTTGCAGACGGCCATGAATTCAAGGAGTGCAGCAATCAGTTGCTGTAATTCTTGTGAACGAAGCCTTGTCGCAGGTTCACCGGAAAGGAATGCTGTACAGACACTGAGGACACCGCTGTTCACCTACAGAAAGAAAGAGCATGTCTTGAAATGAATCCAAACAATCAAAAAATGAAAAACTTTAGAGATATGTTTCTACTCACTTGAACAGCTACAGAGCCTTGAAGGATCCTTTGAAGACTCTGGAGGCGTGGGAGTTGATCGCCTTCGGAGCTACGCGGTTCCTCCAGTTCATTTCTCAGTGCAGCCGTACGAGTTTCAATCATCCCAATTGCATTCTCCACGGGAGAAAACTCGAGCGACTCTGAATTTTTTACCCATAACCGATTTACCAATGCAGGGAAAGAACCATCCGTCTGTAATACTGTTCGACGCTTCCATTGATCTTCTAAGCCACCTTGAGTTTTCCCATTTTTAGTGAAAGGGGTATCAAACAGGAATCGGTCAAACACGTGTGCGCGTATAGTCCCAGTAGAAAGTGAGAATATCCTCTCTCTTCTGCTTCCCAGGTCTTCCTCTTCAAGAACTGGATCAACTGCAGTTATTTGCAGGTAACAAGCTTCTGACTGCAGCTCATTAGCATTGACATGTCTAGAATCTGGTATTACATGCAGCGTTGTCCCATCCATTCTCGACTCGTATATATGACTAAGTTTCTCCATTATATCACCTAACCTTACATCACGAGCCTCTCTGTACACGTACTCCATCCTATCAAGCTTCCCAAACTTCTTACCATAGAATCCGACCCTGTAATATGTTGCATCGGCGAAAGGTATGGGACTGGACTCCTGCTCAAGGATCGACTCATATATGTTGGTCAGCATTGTGTGACACTTGGCTAGCTGTCCATAAGCCCTTCTGCTCTTATAGACAGGAATAACCAGTTCGAGGATACTGGCACAAAAATGATGGAGCTCAGCCTGAGAGAAAAGCTTAGCTGCCAGTTGCAGATACTTCACAGCGGAGTCAACTGTCAGTTTTGAAGACCCATATCCTTCAACCTCCGCCACAGAAACTTCCGAAGCGATCTCACTACCAGCCATCGGGCATATTTTGCGCAAGGAACATACGTGATCAGAGTTCCAAACTCCATCGTTCCGACTAACAAGAGCCTAGTAAGATAGTGTCAACAAAATCATTAAGGTGGGAAAGACTATTACAAAGCCATGATGACGCAGGAAAAAAAGAAAAGGAAAAACTCAGGAGTTAATAAGACCCATAAATTTTTTTTTTTTTTTGGATAACCAATAAGAGCCGTATTACATTTAAACATCGAATCAATCTGCAAATCATTAAAGTGTAAATTCGTTTAGCGTGCATTCCATGTGGTGAAAAGATGCAGCTACATTATAGAGAATTTCCAACAGTAAAATTCAAGGGGTATCATGTGGCATTAAACCATCCATAATGTTCCCTCACATGATACCTGGTTTTAATATTATAACGACTCCCACAAACAGCTTTTACGATTGTTCACAGTTAATTAACATGAATTCGAACGGAATATCTATATTTAACCTCTGATATCACGGTGAATGAATACATCAAGCAAACACTTGAGCGGTTATGCATTCAGTGTATACACAGAAAACGTATAATGAACAATGACCATGAAACGACTGGGCATACAGTGAAGTAAAAAATCTGTCAAAGGAAACTCAACAAATAAAATAACAATAGAATCATTCGCATAAGGCCAAGTTCAACATTACCAGAAGTGCCATCTTAAAACGAAGATCATGAAAAGACTATTGCACAGTAAGTTTTACTAATATATTATTTTTCAAAATATATTAATCCTGTTGTGTAAGTATATCTAACGTATTTCTTTCAACATAAAACTATTAAGTTCATTATTTGACTACGCGTATATATTCTGTACGAAGGAGTTCCAAAGCATGCTGATGGAACCTACAACCTAATCAAGGAAAACACATATGACAAATGGATGTCACCAAGAATGTAGATGGCCAATATCAACCTGCATCACTACACCAGCAACAGCAACAGCACACTGTGCCGCTTCAGCCCAAGATTGCATCTCCTGATGTGCATCACATAGATGCAACAACCACATTATGTGGAGATCTGGAACAGGCGCAAAAGCCACTGCGAGCTTGTAAAAGCTCTCTGCAGCAGCATATCTATCAATTATCATGACAGAAGCCTACAAGAAAATCAAATAAGACTTACTTTAAAGAAAGTTTCACATGTCACCAACGCAAGCACCAGCACAAAAGAAGCAAGAGCAATTTTAAGTTATTAATTGAGCTTCTTTCTAACTTCAAACTCATGGAATTGATTTTTTTTGGAACTCATCGAATTGAAGTTCTTAAATGACAGATTTGTTGCATGAGTTGAAATGCTTTAGTACCGTTTATGCGTAGCCAAGTGACCCAATCCATAGTCCCCTTTCGAACATTATACAGATTCACCAAATTCAATGAAAAAAAACGAACAAAATGCAAATCATTAAGTAATGTTTTATCATAATTGTACAAACAATCTGAACATAAAAGCACTCTAATGTTTCTCATATTTACAAATATTATAATATTTTAAAGTACATCAATGAAATACACCATGCATGTTCTGGAACGTTTGTAAATATCAGTATGAAACTTAGGATATCGGAGGGTACTGGATGACCAGGTTCGAGAATATGGGTAAATAGAAAATTCACTTGTTCCTGGCCAAGTTTCGATTATATGCTAGGTCATTTTTTCGCTTTAGATAATCATAGCATTTATAAGAGTAGTAAATTTAAAATTATTCCGGCATCTCATGGGAGGTGATGAACGTTTTTTTACCAGAAATCACAATGTTGCCTCTCGAGACCTTACCCTTTGATACTTAAAGAGTCAAATAGAAAAGAGCTAGTCAGGACATACCTGAAGTGCATGCTCCAGGCTGGCATCAAGAGCCAAAAGAAGGCTCTCAGAGAGTAGTTTAACTTCAGGCCAGGACCAACAGTTTTCTGGCGATTGTTCCCTACTAGCAATAAGAGTATTTTCCGGAAGCCCACACTCTGAGAGTATACTGAGACTCCAAGATTCATCTGCCATTTCCTCCAAAGATTTCCGAAGTCGACGTGCTTCACCGTTTTCATCCAAAGCTCCATCGGGTTTCATATGTGTGACTTGGACTTCAGACATCAACTCTGACAGTGTAATGGTAAGCACAACCCGAAGTCTAGCTGTCTGCCTAAAGTACGAGAAAGAACTCTGCAAATTTGATGAAGTTACTTTGTCAGCATGTAGAAGGATAAAACTACGACATAAATTAACCAAAATACAATCATAAGCTAACCCGAACAAGCAGCTGGAGTCCAACTACAGCCCTTCTTCTGTAGCTCTCATTCCGAAAAGTTGCAAGACGAAGAAGATGGAAAGTAATTTGTTTTAGAAATCGATCGTTTTCCCTTGCCATAAGTGTTGCCCCATGAAGATCAAAGATTTTATTGAACACTGGGAAGAAAGCTTTTAAGAAAGCCAGTGATTGACTATGTGAGAAGACTATCATAAATACAGAGGTAATGCAGTCGAGTTTTCCATAGTCAGTGGCAATGGTGTGGGATGCTGCAGCGCCTGAAAATTTCTGAATTATTTCAAGAACTTGAAGACTGACAGCAGCGCTAAGGTTTTCCTCCCAAAGTTCCTGATACAATGACACATCAGTTTTTAAAAATAATATTCTGGAGAGGGGCCATCTCAGGAGCTCATTTATTTGCAGCGAACAGCTTACCAATTTCTGCCTCAAAATAGGGTGCAAAGATTCTCTCAGTGCTTGAATCGAAACTCCAATTCTCGAGGATTGGGCCTGAGCAAGGGCTTCCCTTAATGAATAGGGTTGACTGGGAGAGCTAAGCTGAGAGTTGACTCTTTGCCACAAGTATCCATTTTCTGGAGTCCCCAAAGGCTGCATAAATGGAATTGTCAGATACTGCGTTGAAGAAGTGAAAGGAACTATCTGGAAGCTATACAGCAAAAAAGCACGACAGTCTGGACGGTATAACATACTCCAACTTCTTGGCGTGCTGCCTCTAACAGATATTGATTGATCGCCGGAGAAAGTATCTCAGAATACTTTGACGAGAATGACTTATCTCCTACAGGACTTCGTGAACTGCCACCCATAAGCATGCCATCATCAGTTTTTTTCTGCTGTTGAATGCACCATATAAAATTTGCATAAAGTCAGAATTTGTGCACTAGGCAAGTTGTCACACTCAAAACAAGCACAGCAAAGTAATAAGGGTTATAGTATGTTAGATTTCAGTCAGACACTTGAGCAGAGCACAGTCAGATCATTCCCAGTTGCTCATCAAATTCTGGAAAGCTCTTATAAGCAAAATAAAATCCTAAACGTGTGATATATTATAATTAGCTAGGGTAACAAGTCTGTTTAAACACAACCTATGAGAAGTTCATCTGTAAACTGCTTTAGAGTCAAAAGGGAAGGCCGGGGAAATGTCTGTATTTTTTATTTTAGTGATTGAAGCATAAATTACCAACAGCTATGCAAGGTTACCCATTGATTGAATGTTTGCTTAGAGAACTGAATGCTCTTGGGCAAGGAACAAGTTAAGGATCTATAACTGGCTGTGGTTAAAGATTTTTCTGATCCTCTTACGATACGGTGGAGTGGTCCAACAAAATTCTACTTCAATAATAGCTGTAACAAAAAATATAAAACATAAAAAAATATAAAAAATAAATAAATAACATAATCCACTACAAACGATTGAAGAAAGTATATTCAAATTTGTAGGAATCTTAGTTAAATAAAAACTAATAAGCGGTTGAATTATCATGATTGATATTCGAACGAGAGAACAGCTTGTCGAAGTTCGTAAAGGGTTGAGTACTCTTGAGTCTTGACAGCTGTCAGTTGGAAATAATGTATCTATATCCATTATCCATCAGCTTGAGTAAGTGTTGAGTTCAGATATTAATATTTGAAACTTGTAGTTTTGCATTGCCGGAATCACCATCAATTTAAAAATGGTCATCTCTGGCCTTCAGGAATCAGGACTCTGTCCCAAGTATAACTATATAAATGCTCCATATGTTGTAACATAATTTTAACAGGTACAAGGCACAGATATATTTTAAAATCATACGAAAACAGGTATCTTTTGAGATTAAAATGAAAAACTTTCAGTTATATTACCTCGAAATGAATTAGACATTCCTCCAAGAGTTTGAAAAATAATCTAGTACGAGCAATGCTTTGCTGCCAAGCTGCGATAAGGGATGCATCATCCAAATTGCGCATGATTTGCAAGACGGAGATCAAAGCCTCACGTTTTTCACTAGTACCCAAATTGTAGAAGACAGGCATTTCATCCAGTATCTGCAAGAATGCAGAAACAAATGAGAATCTGATACAGCACAGAGTGAGTCTATTCTAAGATACTTGTTGGAACACTTATTGCAAACAAAATGAAAGAACTTTGCCCCGATCAAGAAATATTACTACAAATATGGCTTGGGTAGTTGAGAGAAATTCGATTATTCAAAACTACTTGCTTGAACTGCCATTAACCTTCTTTCGTGTCAAAACTATTGATCACTCGGTACCGAGACACTAACAATTAACAGGAGAATCCATCATGCTGATAAAGAGAAAGTGAAAGCCTAATACAACAAAGGAGTACCTGATTTCTCTTTGCAAGACAAAGGATGTTTAATTCAATGACGTAAAAAAAGAACTCGCCCGGCCACCATAAAGTCATTAGAAACTCATAATATAACGTAAAAGGAAAAGAATGGTGTAGGTATACAAATTTAAAACGACCATAGTTAAAGATCTTATTGAAGGACGCTAAAAGGAAACTCAAAGGCATTAAGCAAAGAGATTATTCAACTTCTAAACATTGCAGCAATCATTTCTGCCTTAAAACACATATATGGAGCAGGGTCTCAAATGGGAAACATCAACAAGTCTACCACTATATTTTGGGTTTCTTTTCAAACAGGTATGACACCTACGATCTACTGCATGCGACTTCTCAAAGTAGAGCATATAATCATAGCCCCATATATCAGAATGCTCACTGTTATTGTATAGCTGCACAAGTGTACAAAAATAAGAACAAGTTAGCTTGATCAGAGATAAAAAGATATTTAACGAACCTGGCCTAATAAGGGAAAATATAATTGAGCTATATAAAGTTTGTCTTCTGGCTTCTGGTACCGAACATCAAACTCATGTTTGCACAACAGAACTACCAAAATGCGAGCTGCCTATAAATAAATCAAACAAATATCATGAAACAGCAGCAAGCCAACAAGGGAATAGAAGTGAAAAATAACTAGTATTTATCCAGGAAAAAATATATTTCAGAAACGAGTGTTTTTATCTATCACCCACGATTATGTTGTAATGTACTCACCTTGGATCGCATAGATAAATCATCATGGTCCCAAGTGAGGAAAATCTCTTGTATGAGAATCGATGCAAGGTAATTTCTTCAACAAAGGAGCATGGCATCAGGGAGGACAGTTATTGGTAGCAAGACAAGATTAACACAAGAACAGAACAGTAATACCAAATAGGATTGTTCAGTAAGTATATAGTTTTGAGCTCCCTCAGAGTTCAAGAAGGTCCGTGCATGTTTTCTAAACCGGATACTAATTTCGTCTTTTTACCATCATCCAGATTCTATTAAAGGTTCATAACATACACAACTCAGAGCATCCAACATTGTTGTGGAAGTGCTGAACATATTTAACATTCTTATAACAATAGAGAAGACTGACTGATTGCAACTTTATACTAGGGGCATGGTTAGTTAGCAACTAGGAGCCTAGCAAAGTAATGGGAAGATCGGAAATTGCCTCCACATAAGCACTTCGCAGTAAAGGATTTAGTAAGTAATCCACTTTTCACCAAGAAACGGTTACTACACTCAGGTGATTTTGGGGTTCCTTTGGCCTCATGGTTGTAAGGGTGTGAGAGTGTGAAGTGTGTTGGAGGGATCAAGGCTTTGAATCGTGGTATCTGCCTATAAAAAACTATAGACAGATGGTTTTCCGTTTGTGTGTGTTGACATTCATCTTACTAGAAAGAAACGTTACTCTCCTTAGGTAGAAGGCCGGATAGTAAAGTCTCTCCACAGTTGTCTGGTTTGAAAATCATCAAGTCCTGGACATAATAATCTTTTGCCTACTCCATTTCCTGTTTGGATTTCTAATATAAGGTCCCTATTTTCCATCAACTATTTCACTTGTAGCTCATAGTGTCCTAGAGAGATTACATCTTGACAGTTTTGTTCTGTGGTTTGAGGACTAATAATGAGAAAAAGAATCTAGCATCAACTTGATCCTGCAGCTATGGCATTTTATAACTTTTCAGCATTATAAACATTAAAACACGATTAGACCAATTTCAGAGTTTAATATCTTTAAACTGGAGTTCCTTGACAATTACAGTAACCCACTGAAAAGGATTAGAGAAATCCAAGTATCTCTCACCGAGATGGAGATTTTGATATTACCTTATAGATGTTAGGACACACTGTCTGAAGTATCCAGCTGCATCATTATGTAACATAAGAAGAGATTCAAGATATACCTGTCTGAAGGATCTCGTCCAGGCATTTCAACAAAAAGATCATGATCGCATAAAATCTGCAAGAATGTAAGTTTGCAGTCGTGCAGCGGAGATTGACAAACTCCAGAGAACTTATCAAGGTATAAGGAAACCTATGAGACAGTAGCACGAGTTCAAGTCAGTCTAATTCAATGATCCAATGTAACCAGGTGAAGAATGTGAAAGTACACAGGAGAATATCTGTAAAAAGAGAAAAAAAACTAAAATGGGGAAAACAGAGGTGCTAGAATAATAAAGATGTCAGCTTTGGGGATATCACATCTAACTGGGGAGGTATTAAGCTGAATAACTGTGGAGGTATTAGGCTTAATAACTGTGGAGGTACTATCTCTCTCTCTAATTCATTTAACTTTCTATGCATGGCAGCTGATACTTAAATATAAAACCACCACTAATATATCTCTTTGCTCAATTTTTTCAGTTGTAATTTTAGTAGATTTCGCAATAAAATTTCAGCAAAAATGAAGAAAAAATTATGTTGATTCCTACCCAAGGAGCCTTTATTTAACTATGAGAACCATGGAGATCAGCCAGCCAATTGGAAACTATGACGCTTGCGAATTATAGGAAGGGTCACCGAAGGCCAAATAGTAATTTTATGAGAAAGATGTTGGCCTTTATTAGGTTACAGACTTACAGTGTGAGTCTTTTTTTTTTTTTGATAGGTAATGTCGTTGGGGGATTTGAAACTGTGACCTGTGAGTGCAATTGTCACCCATAACCACTAGGTCCCCTCTTTGACTACAGTGTGAGCCTTTAATATAAACTTATTCTTCCGATCAGATCTAGTACTGAGAAAATTCTCCGAATAATCTTTGAACTTTGGATATTGATAAAGTTAAAATTATTTAGATATATGCACTCAGATATGTTATAACAGAAAAGTGGCATAAGTTCTGCATCTGCAGCAAAATATAAAGAAGTAAAAGTACCAGTTCAAAAACTTGGCGGGGCTCTACTGTAGACAGAAGATCGTAACAGAAGAAGGCCAAATTACTATTGAGATATTTGGCCAACCCTATACCTCTTTTGCATCTCTCATGAACTTCAGTTAATAGGCAGTCATACAATTGCATTATACATCGAAAGACACCTTCATTCAAGTGCATCGGTGGAACGTCTTCCCCTAACAAGACATAAGTGAAAATGAAAAATCAAGTGTTAAGTGCCAATGTTGGAGATCATGGGTGCGAAACTGACTTAAAGCAAGTATACCAAAGTTCTTTTTCAGGATGCTTAAATACACCACTAGCGAACAATACTGACCTTTCAAAGTAAGTAACCCTGGAAGAGAACTGAATTATTATAGGCAATTACCTGAGAGAAGATCGCGAGTCTGCTCTAGTGTCATGGATTTCACAATGAGCTCAAGGAAAAACCAAGCCATAGACAATACATCATCATAAACTGGCCCAACACGGTAACCTTTGGCCTATGTCAAACAAGCATCAATTTTAAATCATAAGACATATTAGACAAGTTGCATGATGTGTGCTAAGCAGATAGGAAAACATTAAACAAAGCATCAGTTAGAGTTGAATAATATGGATAAGCCAAATTCTCCATCTTGCGTTTGCAAACCAACCAAGAAAATTTGATTAGGAGATAAATCTGTGCATTTCCTTAATCAAGATACAATGTTTCTAATTCTATATCGTAAAACACATGAACAAAGAAGTATACTGGTCTATGGCAATGCATAAAAATATTTAAGCCCGAGAAATCAAGATCAAATATGATAAGGAACAACAACGCACATTGAAATTACCAAGCCCATATTTACCAGCAATACGTACTGTTTCATTAGTTTTCGATTGCTAACAACCACATTATCATATAAGTGATGAGCTGCTCGTCAGTTTTATTTGATAAGTAACTACTTGCCAGTTGCACAAGATTTTCATATCTAACAAACAGAAACATAGAGAAAATCCCGTAACATTCTGAAACCATTATGGATACTTCTAGTTTTGTTCAACCTGTTTTACTTCGTCAGCATGTTGGAGTAAGTAAGTATCATGCCTTTAACATTACCTTGCTGCGGGCTAAACTTCCCCAAACTGTAGATAAACCAGGGTATACAGGTTGTTGGCGACCCCCAAAGTCATCAAAACCAAAGTCAACATAGTTGACCAAATAGAGATTTCTTTCACCATCATCGACTGATTCCTGTTGTACCCTGTTGAAAAGAACAAAGAGAAAGAACTGATATATACCATCTACTGAACCATTTAGCTGCAAGAGAGAAATATAATAAAAACTTAGTATTAAGGCATACCGGAATTTAAATTTATAATAGCAAATCATCAAAATATTTCAGTGTAAAATCAAAAATGACACCTTGTTAAAATGTTGACCATAGCTCTAAAGGCTGCTACCTGGAGGGGAAAACATATATGAGTTAGAAAGATGAAGAAACTTACCCAGAAGCATCAAATCTCTGCAGGAACACTTCTCAGGTCATGAAGAATACATAGGGTACGTGTTATATTTTCCATTCTATTTCCTTACCTGCAGAGTCTCTCCGCCGTTGCTGATAAGATGAAAAAGCATGTTCAAGACTGGATGAAGAAACTGAAGCAAAGCTACGGAATCAACATTCTTCAGACTGTTGATTGCCTGCAAGGAAAGACAAGAGTTGTAAGTCTAACGATGGCAGAAAATGGCCAACATAATATAAGTACAGGTCCAGTGAATAATCGTGTAGGTAAATCAAGGGTTCAAACCTGGAATTTGACTAAAATTCAAATAAGAGGCACACAAAATGTCTTTCACGTAATCATCAAAATGCATGGATTAAGCTCTGGACCTAAAGGACTTCAGCATCCTTACAATAACCAAGTCTAGGACCACCAATACCAAGATTTGTTAAGTAAAATTATCTATTGAATAATTCATGCACCCATGCCCCAACTGTTCTTTCAAACAGACAAACCAATTCCAAGTCATTGCTATTTCAGCTAGAGATTCAAAGACAGACTCCACAATTTGGAAGTTCAGAGAAAACTTATAGTTATAAAGACCTAGTTTTCAATTACCCGAAAATATAATAAATAATTAAATAAATAAAGACAGTTTTTATTAGTGAATGGAGAAAGGGAAGAAATTTAATCATCATGGTAGAGGAAGGAACTATAAAGTGGTATCATAATTAGACATCACAGCTACGTTGGTGGGGGAAAAAGCAGCAGATGTATAACTTCGAAAACATTTCACATAAAATCTATTTGTATAACACAATTAAATCATTAAACCTCAAGAAGTTCAGAACCCCAAGGCGGACTTGTTCTGAGAATATGCCTGTCATACTCGAGGAAAAAATCTCTGATCCTCTCACTTATTGGGTACAATGATGAGCATAGGCGTAGTCGTAGTCGAAATACACTTTTACCATCCTCCAGATATTCCACCCTCTCCTGAGATTAGAATTTATTGAATAAGAAAAAATATGAGAAAAAGATAACTTCGATGCTTAATTCAGGAGAGAAAAAAATATGCAGATAGCGGTAATCATTTTCAAACATAGGTAAGTTAACAAGACAACAAACAAATAATATGGTGATTATATTATAAGCCACCTAAACTACAGTCTTTGTGGGAAACTGTGAATTAATAAGGAAAGAAGTTCCTCGAAGCTTTCCACGTAGGCTTCATCATGGACGACTCGAATATCCATCATTTAAAGGATTAAGGAAAGTCAACAAGACTGTCAAAGGTATTTTCATCTAATAAAGGAACAGTTAGGCTTCATCACTAGGGTCATTAAATAGCGGTTCCTAGATTATTTTCAGTCTTGATGCATTTTCATTATATGAACTTGCTGATACAAATGTGACTTTTTCAGTGGCGCTAAAACATCCACCATTCTTATCGCATAAAAAAAGATATTTGAGGTCCTTCACATGTTCTTAATATTATTGGGGCAGTATTCTAAAAGGAGTTGGGCATTTCCTGGGCCCAATGCCTAGGCAGCATTTGGGAAGGGCATAGGGCGACCGCCCAACACCTAGGGCACCACCTAGACAGATTTTTAGAATACTGATCAGGGGTAAGATTTGTTTCTTCTATTGATAACTACTTGAGTGATTAGTACCATTCTACTCAAACTGAAAATATTTTGTAAATATTGTCATTACAAATTTTTGTTCTATGATTACCTATCAATCAGGGAAAATGCCAAAAGATTTTGTCGGGGGAGGGAGGTAGATTGAAAGAGATTTAGAATTCGTTATTTATTTGTTTTTCCTACTCAAGATAGACGAATGATTATTATAAGTTATTTGCACATAAAATTATGTGTGACGAATTCATCTATCCAATATGCATGTAACAAATAAGCCGGTTGAAACTTGTGAAGTACTATTCATTTCTTTGTTAGATGCTTGCGGGTGAGATTCAAAGATAGGGCTTATAGTGGCAAAATCCTTATATAATAAAACTGAAGCACAAAGAAAATTAAAATAATCAGTTTTTTTTATAGGTAATGTCTTTGAAGGGATTCGAACCCATGACCTGTGAGTGCAATTGTCACTCACTAACCACTAGGTCAACCCTCTTCGACATTAAAATAATCAGTTGATTCATCAATATTAATTATCTACAACTAATAGCAGAAAGATCCTGCACTCTGCATGCAAAATTCTGACCCCGCAAAACTCTTAGTACATAAATGAACTCCTGGGAAGTTAACATAAAAATGAGAAGAAATGAGAAGAAAAACATTATTTAGTATGACAATGCTGTAAGCTAACCGCTTTCTAGCCAAATCTCCTCCTTATGTTAATAATTTCAAGCTAATGTTTCTTAGAATAAAAAATTACTATCAATGAAAGGAAGTCATAAAGAGTATCCAATTAATGAGTCATATCTATTCATTTCGAGAGTATCCAAGCAATGAATAACACCATTTATCTTATATCTTGACATCAATACAAGGACTTAACTATAATTAGTATACAAGTAAACTCGAAAAGAATCTCTCGTAAAACTACCTCCATTAGTCCATCACTCCATGTTCCTACTTCTATTAGCATACATTTATAACACCATACAAATAAAGAGGGAAGCGCCAACAGTATTAATGGTAAAGTATTTATATGACTTACAGCTCAATGATAATTGTCATGCATGAAATATCAGGTTAAGCCCATGAATAAGAACAAATAAAAAAGCAAAATGGAACAATTAACTAGTCAAAGATTGATGTTAGCATACCCGGCTACTGTCCTGTAGATATTGCGGAGCTAACTCTCTCATAATGGGTAATGAAATCTCTGACCTCAACCTTCAATCAGTTTTGAAAATACAACATGATCTATTACTTTTAATATCATTTTAAATTTGCTGAATTTAATACATAAAAAGGAATTTAATAACCATGTTCAGTTTGCGCAATTCAGATGGCTTTTCATTGTAATCATAGTATTTACAAGTAAAGAGAAGATGGCGTGAATCAAAGTATTAAAAATGCATAGCATCATTACAAGAAGAATAAAATCTGAACGCTTCTTCAGAATGATTTTACATATGGATGATGCAAAAGACAGTAGGCAGAGACACAAGTCAATGACGAAACATGCAAACTGGAATCGTAACACATAAAATTTTTGGACTTCGGTCTCAAGTCAAAACTATATTCTGAACTATCGATAGTTATTCCAGTACAAAGCATATTTTAATCTTTATACCAAGGGCTTGCTCAATTCCCAACTTACAAGACCTATTTTGAGTACAAATGGCCCAACCAGTCACATCTCTTAACTTTCCAACAATGAGCAAGAAACTTTCAAGACTATCCATAAAATCCCCGAAAGAAAACAGATGGGAGCAGGAAATGACGAGAATAAGCAGTAGTAACCAGGCAACCAAATCAAAAAATGCTTTCAACCCACAAATTAATCAATAGATACCATAAAAAATTTCGGATTCGCAAGCCTGATTTATTAATTTTCTCAACAGAACACAAGAAATTGAAAAAATAAAAGCAAAGTTCAGTAATTTCAATTGTCGGATCCCTCCTACGCATTGAGTTGTAGGTTTGAGAATCAGAAGCATATTGCACTTTCTTATTCCACTACATATTTGTTCCTAAAATGCAATTGAGCATCACAACGAGGAAAGTAAGACAACGACTGGCTCACAAAACCATAAGTATCAACTTTTGATGGCTTAAATTTATTGATAGTTTCATTGATATGGTGGCCTCAAATATGCTGAGCTATTCTGGTATAATAAAGGCAATAAAAATTACACGTTTTTCTGCTCAGATGATTGGAATATAAGATAGACAACAGTAGAGGACATACTGTGCATAAGTGGATAACGGAAGTGAAGCGTATCCAACAACTACCTGCAATAAATTTCAATATAGCTCCATATGAGGTGTCTTGGTAACGCTAGATGAATATGAAAATAAGAAAATGGACAGACAACGAAAGCCAAGATAGAAATAACCAATGACTAAGGTTACAACTTTAATAACAATCACTTATTTAAAAAACGAAAAAAAGCACTCACAGGCTTAGGAGCTTCAACTTTCATTTGAAGGTCCACATGAAAGAATGTGAACAAGAGGTGGTGTGTCGGGGTCCAAATAGCGGGCAATGAAACTTTAATTTCATCATGGTAGCACGAAAACCTAGCTCCAACAGCGACTTGTGTATGAGCGCACCTTTTAACAGTAGAACTTGGTTCTCTTGGATATATCACCTGATGAGTGATAACCATACGCTCCAGATATGCCTTTATCAATGAAATACCCTTAATAGAACCCAATGTAAATTTACCTCTAGCGGAGGCTTGCGGAAATCTGCATCATCCTCTCTCAATTCGATTCGTATAAACAAATTCCTTTTCCTACTCATGCTCACACTCAAAGGATACACATAAAGCCAATGGAAAAGTTGCAAAAATGGTTCATTCCTTGAAGTTATCCGAAAGTCGAAAGCGTGGAACTGCAAAAGAGACAGGAAGAGAGAATAAACTTTAAACGAGAGCATGGAAGTTAGCAAAATGCACGAGGATGAAATATATAGAGAATATACTAACAAACTGTCAGATCATAGAAACTGTTAGGCAGGAGAAATTTCAAACGTAGCATCATATACTCATGGCAGAAGTGGGTTACATGAATCTCTCAGATGATTACTGTAAGTAATTCTTCAACAGAGTATAGCGTACTTCATTTGGTAGAGTAGATGTCGCTTGATGAGAGATGGATCCATTTTGATCAAGTTCTGTCCGGTACGAGGAATTTGACACCATTTCAGTAACTTGCTGTCCATGTCCCACCAGATCACTATTTATCCTTTCACTTTCGAGAGATTTTTCACAATCAGCTCCTCCAGATTGAAGCCTCTCAATCTCTAATTTCAAAGTACCCTTCACTGGTTTGTGAATCTTCCGTTTAGGATCCTAATTACAGAAACACAGTGATGTCTACAAAGTACAGGTATGTGAACTATCTTCCTTCACAACAATTGGCCAGTTTAACCCGAAATTTTGATACTGCATAGCATCTAAATATTATTTATATTTTATTAGGGTCTAAATATTGCACCTCAAAAAAGATACTCAGGCCAAGAATAAAGAGATCAACCTTTTCCAAAATCATAGACTAGTGTGTCAAGGACCTTAAGGTGCATCTGACTGGGATCTTACCAGGAGTGACTCCTCCATATAGCCTTCTTTGACTTTGTTCAGATTTGAAATTTCAACTCTAACGGAATTTTCACCAGAATGGTCAAGATTTCCATCCAATGAAATTTTTGCAATTGGTTCAGCAACACCCTCCTGAGAGCTTAAACCTGAAATGCTAGTAATAAGTGGACTACTGGGGGAAGAAGATCCACCAGAAGCAGATGCAGCACCACTATCAAAAAGAGGGATGATTGCCCACGCAAAGGACTCCCGGTAAGGCATTACTCGCGACCAAATTTGCAGCTTTTGTTTCTCCCTCTCACTAAGATGAACCTGCTTACCCCATTGAGAAAAAAAAATGATATATGTTGTAGGTGTAAGTCATGACAATCGATACTGATGAAATCAAACTACAGCGTACAGGTGTCTTTGCAGCCAAATAGTTATGCAACAAAAACTATTCAGTCAGGTTACGAACACAGAATATTAGATACCGTAGTTCTTATTCAGTCAAATCACCACCTATCGCCTTGTAAATGCCAATTAGGTAACTTCAAACAAGATGCTCATATAAAATAAGAAGACTCGCTTAGCATTCAAGAAGGACAGATTTGAGGATCAACAGAATCAAGCCACAAATCATTGAAAAGTATTTGTATGAGAATTAATCTTCAACAAAGTTAGGGCCTTTTATTATGTCACAATGTAATTTGAGTCAGCTTATTGAGGTATGAGCTTCAAATTTATGGTGCTTACTGGTTCTTTACGTGAATAGACAGATGAAGTCGCACCTCCTTCTTCTGTAGCAGGTTTTTCCAATTGAATCAGTAGACAAATTGATGCTGATGGAACATCAACGTGAAAAATTCCACGAGTGCCAGCAGAAATGCTTACCTGGTAATGGAACAATACAATCAGCCAACTCAAACTTTTGTCAAATTAATACTAATATGGAAGAAAGATGGAATGAAATGATGTAGATTTTAACCTTCTCCGTGAGAAATTAAACAAAAAGCACACAGGGTGAAATCAAATTTATTTTTATCCAAGTAAAAGAACAGATCTAGACAAGTTAAAACTTACATTTTGCACTTCAGCTGGTAACATGCGGAAAATGAAATCCTCTGAAAGCTTTTCTCTTCTCTCCCTATTGTATAAACATATTGTTCCATAGAATGGCTCTACAAGGAAACTTTTCCATTTCACGTTGGGTTTAAGCTTGAAGCTCGAAGAATCCTAATTAATAAAAGGAGCAGAAAAAGTATAGTGATAGCATCTGTGCACTATCACTCGACAAAAGTATGAACTCACCAACAAACCCAGCTTGGAAGGACAAAGATAGGACTTTGACCGCAATCCTAAATACGCTATACAACAGGCAGATAAAGCAAAAATCAAGAAGAGAATAGAGAAAAGTACAACCATAAGATTAGATTTCCATGATCACATCAATAAAGAAGGGGGAAATGCACACATGTCCGACACATATTGAGTTATATAGACCTGGTATAAGGATGCATGTTATTTGAAGGGACTCGCTGACCAAATACAGTTGATCTTTCAGTGCACCAATCAAAAGTTGGTTCATATGCAAGCAGCGAAGGTTCTCCAAAATGCTGCAAGCCATTATATGTTAGTAAGGGGGCTCGTGTTATATCAGATACCAAGTTTACAACCAAAGTTTTCCTACTGATAGCTTTAGATCCCCAGCATCCGGTGGATCATGGGGTTTAGATTCGGAAAAATGATTTCCAGATGTACTCTCCAGTTGTTCCTCCATTGAATCTGGCATCTTAGTCCTTCCAGCATTAGACAGCTTCATTTCTGGATATAGCATTGACAAATAACATTAAGTAGATGTTCCTACCCTCTTTATGATGTATACTATACAATTAGCACATATGTTTGTGATTATAGTGTGGTCGGCAAATCACTTGTTCATATGTACAACTAATAAGCTCTGACATGTAAAAGAGGCAGGGCAGGAGGGTTATCTTTCAAGGCTATGCTGAGAACAAATCCTCTAAAAAACTCTACTGCACAGTATCAAATAAAAAGTAACTCTTTTAGTTGCCCACAAGGGTGAGACCAGTGACCACCAGATAATAACAACAAACATTTCTCCAGAAAAATAAAACTGAGCAATCCATAGACCTGTTTCAATATCAGTATCTGGCCCCTCGAATATCTGATTGTGAAAAGAAATTGGGCCCGTCCTCTCATAACGCCCATACTTGTTTTCATCTTTAACCCAGTCAGCCAAATAGCTCTGAACAAGCTCATTCAGATGAGGGCACTGCTTAAAGGTTTCATCAAGCTGGAAAAGAAACCAAGACAAAAATAATAAGGGGAATTCTCCAGCTGATATATCCAGTGGTTTTCCCAATTGAAGATTCCAAATTGAAAATACTCCGCAACGTGCAGGAGAGAAAATCATAACTGGAGTGCATAAGAGAAACAGGAGGGAGTTCCTTCCTGAGCGCACAATGCTAAATGCAGATTCGGCAACCCATTGTACAAATATACAATATAAGAACAATGACCATGAAGAAAACCCACCAATGGGTCCATCGGAAAACAGCTACAAGATGAATGGCGTGAAATCCTCTGAAAACGAAGCCCATCAGTTGTTGAATTCTCCATGAGAGCCAGCTGGTACTGGTACCAACCTGAACCCAATATGAAGAGGAAAAACAGTTACTGCAGTTACCCACATTTATTAAATCCAACAGAAGAGGGCGGGTAACAGCCTGAGACTATTCAGAAAAATGAGGGGAAAAACATAACAAGTAACTGTAAGGTGCGCTTTGAACTGTCTTGTGTGTGTGCAATAAGGCGAAGGTAATGAAAATTAAACCCAGAAAATGCAGATCCCTTTCGTATCACTTCTCCTTCCTTCTCTGTCGAATTTTCAACCTGCCGCTCCCAACAACTCAGATAAGTGTGTCGAGAAGTGGTGGATGTGGGCCCCTCATGCTGGGGTCCTCGCCATTGAAGTTGGAGTGCAAATTGATGCTTTCACTCCAAGCCGAATGCAAGAAAGAATTGCTGCCGGAATGGGTTTGCCTGAGGTTGATTGTAGTGGCTTCGTCAGTACAGAAAGAGATCAAGTTGTCTCCTACTCTCTGTACTGTCTACGTTACTTCGTATTTGTGTATTTCAAT
Organism: Pinguicula primuliflora; assembly: GCA_025802335.1. NCBI lineage: Eukaryota > Viridiplantae > Streptophyta > Magnoliopsida > Lamiales > Lentibulariaceae > Pinguicula > Pinguicula primuliflora. Next base: position 5,955 of record JAOYMZ010025863.1, on the reverse strand, counting down.
TTTCAACCTTTTAAGACTACACTTTTACAAACGAACAACTTGGTTTGCGTCTACATCTAGGTCTCGGGACTTCATACTAGGTTCTTGTTCGGTTATCTTTTAACGACAAAAATCCAATTTATACTTTAAATTTATATTTTTGGGTTCTTATATTTTTTTTTGTTAATGGAACTTCCAATAATCAAAATATGTGCCTTGTTACAAAATCGGCTCACTCAAATTGGGACCGGCGCACCGTTGGTGTGCCACCGCACCGCCGCACCAGCGGGGTGGTGCTCCGATACGGAATTTTCCACACCGGAGCATCGGCGGTGCACCGCCTGTTTATATCAATTTTTTTTAAGTTTTCAGCCAATGGAATTGACTATTCACCATCTTCTCCGCGGGAGCACCGCCGGAGAAGATGAATTTTACTTTTTTTAACAATTTTTTTTATTTTTTTTCTGACCTCAAATTCGGCCGCCTCCCAGCCCTCCTTCGTCAGATTCGGCGGTCCTCCCAGCCCTCCTTCGTTAGATCCAGTTGCCCTCCTTCGTCAGATCCAGCCGCCCACCTCCGGCGTCAGTATTGCTTCGTCAGATCCAGGTTGTCGTCGTTAGATTAAGGTTGTTGTCGTCAGATCCAGCCGCCCTCCTCCGGCGACAGATGGGCTTCCACGCGGTGCATGGCTGCGGCGGTACGGGGCGGTGGGACTGCAATTTCCAGCTCTAATAAGGCATTGCTTCCCATCCACCGCTTTAACACCGCCTGCTGATGTAACACATTTTTTTCAAACAACGGAAAGAGCCCTCGTGTGATAAAATGCAAACGCGCAGAAGATAAGAGAGAGATAAACACACTCCCTTGAACATCAATGGCGTCTTCTTGTCTTCATCCTCCTTCTTCTTCTTCTTCACATTATCCTCCGCCCTCATCACGCTTCTATCTCTATCATCTGTATCTAACGCCTGCCCGGCTTCAGATAGGGCAACATTGCCGCATTTCGGAATGAACTGCAACACCAAATGGTATGGTGTGAGCTGCCACCTAGAAACCAGACGGGTCGCAAATATCAACCTGTAGTACCTAAGGATTCTGGATCTGATCAGAAATCGGTTGTCCGGTCGAATTCCGGTGGACCCAATTTACGAGAATGCGCATCGGACAAAGTACATGATCGGGTTAATTTTGCCGACAGTGTGTCGGCTCCATTCCCCCGTGCCCCTCTTCCCAGCGGTACCTAAGGATTCTAGATCTGATTGGAAACTAGTTGTCTGGTCGGATTTCGGTGGACATCGTACATCTATCGCCTCTTAAATCTGGATTTGTCCTTGAATCGCTTCTGCGGCCAGATCCCTGCATCGCACCGCAACAAAGTGAAAAGTCAAAAAAGAAAAAAAGTGGAAAAAAATAATAAAACTGGCTGACGTTGCCATGTCAGCAGGCAGTGCGAAAACAGTGCGTTAGAAGTGGTGTCGTATAGTTGTTCCGCAACTCACTAGGAAGATTTTGAATCCGGTCTTATATTTTAATTATTGCACACTAATTTTTCAATAAACATAGCATTCATATTCAAAATGTTGGTTGCCAACCCAACACCGCAATTGGCCTGGGTGCTAGTGGGTGAGGCACCTGTCCAGGGCATATGGTGGCTGTCTAGAACGCCTTGGTGGCCATCATTTCAAACACTGACAATGCTCTAAAAATGTATAAAATGAATTATGTTAATTTTTTGATAAACTTTCAAACTTCATATCTCGATTCTCATTTATTCATTTTGTACTAATTATTTTTTATTGGAGTAGAAAAAATTGTACCAGTGTTCGAGAAAGTACGCAAACAAGTATTTAGGGTCCGTTTACTACATGTGATAGCGTTTAATTACGAGCATTATCGCAGTTTTTAACGACCGTAATCAAACTGTAAAACTTGTTTACTTAAACTTTGATTTCAAGCGTTATCGAAGGTACAACTCTCCAAATCTACCTAAATTTATCGGTGGTTTGATTAGCAGCGTTATTTCAATCCCCGAAAACACATGTGATTTCGAGTATTATGAATTGTCTGAAATGTTCAAAGATGAAAATACCCTTAACTCTTCATTTAAATTACCAACCCACCTACTATATATACAAAATTCTACTCTTTCGCGATTTGAAGAACCAAATGCCTCTTTCACAATTTGAAGAACACGAACACTCGATTTTCTGTGTTGGTGATTTCATCTTCAATTTCGACGGATTCATGGATTTAATTTTAGATATACTCAATTCTGCTATATGGGTAAGCGTTGATTCCAACTTTTAGTTGTTGAATTATTCGACCAGCGATTAATTTATTTTATGTCAAAATTTTGATTTCTTAATTGTTCGTTTCTTGAGATTTGTCTTCGTGAGATCTTATTCGAAATTGGTTTGTTAACGTAAAATTGGTTCGTTTTCAGAAAATTCATGAGATCTTGTTCATTGGTTGATTTCGTGCGATCGGGATGTTTGAGATTTGACTTATGATTTTTGTTTGGTTTGTTTTTCCAGAGGTCTAATAAACATAAAAATTTACGCAATGTCTTAACTCTGTTTTCAATCTTAGATTCACTCGACCATGTAGAGAAACTTGAAGGTTCTAAACGAGTGTGCCGCTCGAACGGAATTAGGTATATTTTAATCCAGCGTCTAACTAAACAAGTAGAATACTTGAACAAGTTGGTTTTAGGAAATGATATTGACTGTTTTAACAATCTAAGAATGACTAAGGATGCATTCTATCGTCTTTGCACCGTTCTTTGTGTGGGGAAGATGGTTTGTGATGATGTTTATGTTAGTACAGAAGAAAAAATTGTAATATTCCTTAAGATAATAGGTCACAACCACAAGTTTAGAACAGTTTGGTATGATATCTAGAGGTCAACTCACACTAAATTTAAATGTTTTTACGAGGTCTTAAATGTGATTTTCAAACTCAAGCTATTTGTTCAACCTGTTCCCGTACCAGAGGATTCTATGGATGAGAATTGGGGTATGTTTCCGGTAACGTTAATTATAGTTCATGTTCTTATTCTTGGTGATTATAGCTCATGTGCTGATAAGTACACAAATTATGCAGGGTTGTCTGGGGGCTCTTGACGGAACATATGTTCCCATTCATGTCAAATACAAAAAAATACCGCAGTTCAGGATAAGGAAATGTTAGATAGCTATCAACGTCCTAGGTGTATGTGACCGTGAAAGCCGCTTTGTCTACATCCTTTCAGGATGGGAGGGATCAGCTACTGATGCACGAGTGTTAAAAGTTACATTGAGTCGACCTAATGGATTGAGAGTTTCTCAAGGTAATTCCTTCAATTTAATTAAATATTTTCAAAGTAATTCCTTCAATTTATTTAATGGTATGTTATGTTTTGAAGGCACATAATACGTTACGGATAATGGGTACATGAATCGTGAAGTTTTTTTGGTCCCAAATTGTCTTACACGATATCATCTGCGTGAATGGGCCACTGGGAATTGAGCTCCGTAGAATGCTAAAGAGTACTTCAATCTGAAGCACTCTAAGGCAAGGAATGTGATTGAGTGCATGTTTGGCATCCTAAAGCGTCGTTGGGCAGTGTTGATGACCCCTATATACTATTATACTACAACATAAGGTGTCAGATCAAGGTGAATATGCTTGTGCTATTTTTCACAACTTTCTCAAAGATAATCAACCAAATGATCTTCTAGAAGAGTTTGATGATGAACCAGAATCACAGGGGCAGACATACACAGATTTTCCTACAGAATATGTTGTGACCTTAGAACCATCTCCTGCATAGACGATGAAGAGGGATGAAATGACCACTTCTATGTTTGCAAGATATAGAAATATGACCCCTCGACAGAATCAATGAACTTGTACTTGTTTTGAGTGTTGTTGGCTTGTTTGTTGGCCTATTTTTCGAGTGCATCATTGATAACTGTTGGCTTGTTTTTCGAGTGTATGATTGTTGGAACTGGTATTTTTTATGAGTGTTGTTGGCTTGTAACATTTGAGATCTGGATTCAATATTTTTTTGAGTGTTGTTGTATGGATTGTTTAATTTATGGATTCACATATCATTGAAAGCATGTTTACTTGTCTTTGATTTGGGTAGCAATTAGTTATGGAGTGTTTACAACGTGAAGTGTATTTTAGTAATTTAACCATCATTTAACTATTCAATAAGTCGTAATCCACTTCAAAGTAAACACGTAAAACGTTAACAAACTCAATCAAAATCAAACATGAAAAGTTATTTACTACATTTGATGTTGATACTAGTAACGCTCCAAATCAAAATCAAACTGCAAACCTTAAATCTGTAGTAAACGAACTCTTACAGTATTTCGATGATGTTCTACCGTTGAAATATCCAAAGCATTGAAAAGTCTGGTGCAAGTATTGCATGAAGGATGTTGGTTGCCACAACTCATGGCATGAGACCTCTAACAAGATTTCAAATTACAATTGTTGCAAGGAATATAGAAATTCCTAAGAAGATAATTTTGGATTTCACGAAGATAATATATCATTAAGGAGTTGCTAATGATTTACTAGGGTATTGATTAACTTCATACCATTATGGCGCATCCGGGTCACGATCTTAGGCAAAAATTACTCTATTTGATATTCATCTAGCTTAGGCTTCTTTTCGCATTGTTAAAACGGTCCCTACAAATGCATTTGCTCCACCTTGAGTATTGGGATTCCAAACAATATAACAGTAAAAACAATTTTTTGATAAGCAATGTCGCTGAGAGAATTTGAACCCATGACATGTGAGTGCAATTGTAACTCACATAACCACTAAGTCAATCCTCTTTGACAATCTCCATCATCACTAAAACAACCTAAAACAATTTGTGTTTTTTTATTTGTAACAGAATGCGGAGATTTAATTGGTTGACAAATACAGATATTTTTATAGGTATATGTCAATGTGATGTATAAAATACTCATAAATTGGTCAAATAGTTTTCGTTCATTGAATGGGAGAGAAAGAATGATTCTTCTTCTTCAGAGGGACATGAGAATCCCTCATATTCTACGTAGATACTAATAATACAATTAATTTATACTTCGTGTTATCCGGTTAGTTGAATATTTCTGTATATCCGATTGAATACTGATACTTCCTGATTCTTTCAAAGCAACTAAAATAATATATTTTAATATATAGATATATAGAGCCGGATCCTGTGCACAATTCTTAGGTGCACAACCCATACTTGTCATCCCCTGATATCAAAACTGGTTGCACCATTGTAAAGCATATACATACTAGAACAAAAGCTCTATGTTCCGATGCGGTTCTGACGACTTCATCACCGAGAATTTCGAAAACCATTTTTCCTTGGAATAAGTAATCCTTAATAAGGTTTTAGAAATTCATCACCGAGAAACTGACGTCGCCGGCCGACCACGGCGCGTGATCCGCGCGTGCCGCTGCAGGAGGTCGTCGGAGGCCGCACGTGTTCGTCACGCGCGGCACAAATTCGGCCAATTTTACGAAATTCGTTCTCGTCTTTCCCGCACTGCCGCCGCGCAACCGTCGTAGATCCGCCGTTGCAAGATGTCGACCCATTAGATCTGGCCAAAGGCGGCGCGTATTCGTCACGTGCCGGCCAAACGCCACGTTTTTTCCGTAAAATCCAGCGACAAGACGCCGGATTTCGTATCCGGCGACTCAGATCAGAAGAACGCCGCTCGGGGCAACACGCAACACGCACGCGCCACCGAAACAGAAGCTTTTGAGGCCAGAAATCATCATATGAGGATAGCGACGGAGAGGCGGGCGGTGCGCAGCAAAACAAAGGCGACAACGGCTTCCCACGACGAGAAGCAGATTCTAATCGATCGGAAAACCGGCGATTAACCTTCCAAAGTCGGTAAAGGTAACAGATTAGGATAGTGCCATGAAATCCGCCTTCCAATCCTTCGTGATAAGGATGGTAGCGATTT